>BQNB010056789.1:0-38515 GCA_026074375.1 Tanacetum coccineum
ATATTTATATGTATGTATATATATTTATATATATGTATATATATATTTGTATATATGTATATATATGTATATATATTTATATATATGAATATATATATGTATATATATTTATATATATGTATATATATAACATGTTAGCATAGGTTAAATCAACTCATTCAGAAACAAGTGTGATCCAAATTGCCAGTTCTACAAGGCCATTGCTCCTTGTAGCTTTCATAACTAAAAGTCTGGATATATAGTTGGTCTTATGATAAAATGTAATTTGTAAATGGCAGATATGGTTCCATAATGTACCACATAGGTCACTGGTGAATGTAAACGGGCACCTAAATTGGGTGAAGGTGACAGGGGAATTCCTTACATTCTCGGGAGGCGGAACTCAATTTATCAACGGAGCTCTACACTATATTGATGTGCTACAATAGTTAAAACAGGCACATCTATCATATGCGCAAAAAGTTTTCATACAAACTAGAGATGGCAAAATGGGTGGGTTGTGTACTAGTTCCGGGTTAGAACAAATATTTTTAAATTCAGTAGTAAAGAAAGGTTACAACCATATTTTCTCAAATTTTTATATACTGGTTAATAAAGCCATTTACGGGGTTCTTTGAACTAAATATACACTTTAGGCAACTTTCAACCATTTCAACTTTTCCTTTATAACAAAAAATCTACTTGATGCCCAATAGTAGTCCTAAACCGTCCCTTTTAGTTCTTAAACCCTAATTAGTCCGAAATATCCGCATTAGGAGTAAATAGAAAATGAGCCGAATGAAAAGTCTCAAAAATAAGCCGCAGCTTATTGGGCTTCAAATTGAGCCGTGGACTATATAAGCCCCAAACAAACACTTATGAAAATATACTAAGTCTGAAATCGAATCACGAGTTATAAAATATGAAATAATAAAGTTATTAATGACTGGACGAAACCAAGTGCGAATAAGTATTTCTAGTATTTAAATAAGCTAAACAGAAAGCCATGAAAATAAGTCGAACCACAAAAAGGTCCACAATAAGCCGCGGCTTATTGGGCCTTTTTGGGCCGTGGTTTTATAAGCCCAAAACCAAGATATAGCTTTTCAAATAAGCTAATAAGCCACATAGTACTTTTAGTTCTCGAAATAAGCTACCAAAATAAGTTATAAAAATATGACCAAAGTGGTAAGTAACCATAATCACTTCCTTTTTGTACCTTAATATTTTCGTGGCACATAAGCCCACGAAAAGCTATAATAAGCTTATCCGAGAGCTTATATTCAAGCCAAATAAGAAATAAGCTATCTAGTACAAAAATGTTATTCAACCATCACAACCAAAATATAAAAATGACTTTTTCCTGCCTTCCTTTCCCCGAGTTCGAACAAATAAACACCCATAATATTTATTTCATAACTTTTAGTCTTTGATTTTTAGAAAACACCTTGTACAACTAACATCTATGCATCAATAGGCATTCAAAAGTACAAAAATATTCGAAATAAGATGACTTACAAAAAAGGGTTTTGAAGAGGATTAAGCTTAGAGAAACAATTCTTTTGTTGTTTTTAAAATACTCAAACACCAATAAAATCAACCCGGATGAACTCAAATCTTCATGTTTTTGATCAAATAAAAAAATGAAATGTTTATGTATGTGAGGGTGTTCGGACGAGCAAGAAAGAAAGAGACATGGAGAAAAGATTTTTAGTGTGTGTGTTTTGGAATGAAATGTGTGTTTTGAAATCAAAATAGGACAAGGTATTGGTGCATGCATGAAACCAAGGTCCTAAAAAAATGCCTTGCGGTCTCCTTGTGGTGGTTGGCTAGAATGGCATCCAAGGGAGGCTTTCAAGTCATTTTGTCTTTTTTCGGGGTTACATATCGATCATAGTTCGTGATTAAAATAGGTCCTGAAGTTTTCTTGTATTTTTAACGAATGTAAAAATATGTTTAGTTAAACTTTGAATATTCACACTATAGGTCTTATAGTTAAACTGCTTTAGATTTAGTATGAACCATGAATGGACGTGTTAGAATGCGTTGTTTGACATTTTAAGTCGTTTGCAGGACAAACCTCCCAGAACTTGATCACACATAGGTATAAGCATTCAAATGAAATAATTCTAAGAATAAAATAACTATAAAATGCTTAACATAGTAATTGACTACCGTCAACATGGTCACTGATCCTAACGGAAAACAATAAAAGTCAAGAAGTCAAAGGACTTAAATAGAACATTATGAGACTGGAAAATCTGCAAGGGTTACACCAATGGTGATCATCTCATCAAACCGGTTTGCTTTGATACATGCTTCTTTACAAAATGGTCTTCCAACAATGATATCACCCATTCCTTCATCACGGTAAGAATCCATGTTTTCTACAACTGCAAAATTTGTCATAATAGAAAATTTTCCAACAAAAATAGGTACGTTTATAAAAGCTCTAGCTATGTTTTCCCTTTGTATTCGACCTTGTCTTTCATTATCAGATTATAGAATCCTTTAGACATCACATTAATAGACAAGAGAGGAAAGAAATTGGCATCAACATATCCGTAACCTATCATGCATGAAAATTGTAGATTAAAGGCATAATAGATATGGATTTTCCTATCAAAGTCACAATAACCAGGGTATTCATCTAATCCATCAACAATCTTATTATCACTCCTAGTTTCGACTCTATCCATCATAGGTTCATCAATAACCTAACCTTCCTCAATGGTGGGTTCTAAATCATCAACTTGATTTCTTCTAAGCTCTAATGGTTCATTTAGATTATTTAGCTCAATATAGTATTCATACAATGGGTGTAATGATCTATTCAAAATCAAAGCCTCTCCTATTAGCTTAGCCTCTAAATCAAGTTCCATCCTTTCTCTTAAACTTATCATGTAGACCCTCATAATTAAACTACTAGCAGATTTAACACTTTTAAAAATAATTTTCTCATCCCTTACTCTTAAAGTAATCTTTCTTTTAAACATATCAATCTTAGTGTGGGTAGTAGATAAAAATGGTCTTCCGAGGATCAAAGGCACTTTGACATCTTTGGGCATATCTTAAATTATGAAGTCTATAGGGAAAATAAACTTACCAATCCCAACTAGTACATTCTCAGCGATACCTTTCGGATTCTTTACAGTTCTATCAGCCAATTTGACAGTTAACAGTATGAGCTAATTTGCCTAGTCCTAGATTAGTGTAGGTCGAGAAAGGCATAACTCTGACGCTAGCTCCTAAGTCAGCAAGGGCTTTTTCAAAACAAACATTATTGATATAACAAGGTAAAGTAAAGCTCTATAGGTCTTATCTTTTCGAGGTAGGGCATCGTCGAGAAGTGTAGTCCTAATTGAATAGGCATCTAATTCTTTCAGTCCATATGATCCCACCTCAGGTTGCTGCAGTAAGCCAAATGGCCTCTGATGTTCAGCCTTTACCTTTGAACAAGTCAAACACTTGCTAATGTTAATACAAATATTCACGCAAAAACGATATTTATATTTAATGATCTTCATGTTTTGATAATAACAGATATAATGTCATACTACGTAAAAGTTTACGTAAACAATGTTTTTTAGTTGAATTTTACTAGACGCTGACAAATCACTTAAGGTTTATGAATATGGCATTATAAACATAGTTAACTTGATATAAAGAAAAATATTATCATTTGCAAAAATCTTTCTAATCAAATGATTTAAGCTAAACACCATGATTAATTATAAAGATTTATTTTTTATTTTAAGTTATATTAATCATGTAAGACAAAATAAGATTAACCATAAGTGGAAATAATCTTTCCAAATCTTCCCAAATCTAGAAAATCTTTCCTTATTGGTGATAAGAAATATTTTCTTCTAGAAGAATCTATTAACTTGTTTAATAAAGTACAAAATAATATTTGTTAGATTTGGGTTAATCACAAAAATGACAAATGTTGTTCCTAGCTCACATACGGTCCACCAAAATAACACTGGACGGATCCAGGGGATGGGGGATCTGTGAGTCGCATGTTTGACTCCCCTGGGACAGATTTAAATTTCAAAAAATGTTACCTATTATACAAGCCCTCATTCTCTCCATTTTTATAAACTCTTGACAAATATTTTTCTCACTAATATTTTATATTTTATATATTCTTTAAATCATTATACTTGTTACATAAGCCATTACAAGTGGATCAACTCATTCCGATTCTTTAGTAAAGAACACTCAAGAAGACGTAAGCTTCAAGTGGTTAATAGTTTAGTTGTGTCCATCACGTTTGTGTTAATAATTCATCTTGTATATCTTGTGTTTGTGTTGTGTGTATCATTGTGTATCGATAGGTTTAGTATTTAGGCCATTAAAATAATAGTGTGTTGGTTTGGTTTCTATCTCGAAGTAAGAATCAGGTATTTAGCTTTTTAGTACCAGAAAAAGGTGGTAAGCGATGTGTAAGGTCTTTCTTCGCCTAAAGGAGCTTGTTGAACATAGTGAAGATAACTCTTCAAAGTTGGGTACTTGGGAGAGTGGGAAGTAGGGCAATGAGGAGCTCTTTAGCAGTACCACTATAAATCATTGTTGTCATCGGTTTGATATTTTATCGGTTATTTGTTTTTTTTATTTAGTAGATTGTTTATTTACTTATTGCACGCGCTATTCATATAAACTTGTGTATATCTCTTGAGTTCACATAAGTCAACAATCTAAGTTTTAATTTTAAAACACCAAAAACTATTCAACCCCCTTTCTAGTTTCTACAATTGGTATCAGAAGCCAAGGTCACCCAAGATCTTTAATGTATATTGTACATTAAAGCGGGAATACTGGTTCTATAGAATTCTAATTAAATATCTAGAAGGGCAAATCTATGCAAAGACACCTCTTTTGAAAGTGATCATTTATATTTATTGTAAAAATAGATTTGAAAATTATGTGAAGCAAAAGGATTTAGATCTTTGGTATTATATTGGAATGGTGATTTTCCACTGCTGCCAAAAATGAAGTTCCAAATTTTAGAGGTTGTTCCTTTTGAAGAACAAACCGATGATCTAAAAAGAAAACTTGCTAAAAATAATGAGGCTAAATTGGTTCTTTATAATGCTTTACCTAATAAGGAATATGATAAGAAATTTTTTGTTGTTAAAACTGTCTAAAGATATTGGCAAATCGTGTTAATCACACATTAAGGAAATAGCCAAGTCAAGGATAATAAAATTAATCTTCTTGTTTAACAATATGAACAATTTACTTTCCTTTAAGAAGAATCTATTGATAGCGGTTTTGCTAGATTTAACACTATTATACATTGTCTGAAAGATTTGATGAAGGTTTCTCTTGCAAGAACTATGTTAGAAAAGTTTCTTAGGGTTCTACATCCTAAATGGAGAGCCAAAGGTGGGACGGCGTTTGTGAATTGAAAGATTTTTTTTTGGGTTTCTATCACTAGCTCTAGACGAGCTTATCGGCCAATCTAAAAGTACATGAAGTAGTCATGGAAAAGGATTCTGAAATTTATAGAGGCAAAAAGGAAAGAGTTAAGTCCATTGTCTTGAAAGCTAAGAAAGAGTCTAGTGATAATGAAACTTCAACATTCGGAAGCGATGATGAAGAATATGTTATGGCCATAAGGAACTTTAAAACGTTCTTTAGAAGAAATGGTAAATTTGTTCGGCAACCAAGAGAAGAAAAGAAGTCATTTTGACAAAGGGTAAGAAGAAAGGGTATGTGTGACCACGGAGGTAATGTTTTAGATGTGTGATCCAAAAATCATCTCATTGGCGATTTTCTAAAACCATCTCGCAACAAAGATAAAAAGGCCTTCATTGGAGGTTCTTAGAGGGATATCGAAAATGACACCGAAGACAAAACTAACTATGAAACTTGTCTCATGGCTAACTCTTCTCATTATAGTGATGATGCATCTTCTCTTGATAATGATAGTATGCAAATAGAATACGATAGCTTATGTGAAATTAGCTTAAAATCATTAAACAAGAATAAAATTTTGAAACTAAAAAGGATCTTTTAGAAAAAGAAATTTCAGAATTGAACGAGAAAATTAAGAAACTTGCGAGAAGCAAAGAATTTGAGATTGTATGTAAGTCATGTGAGGAACTTAAATCAAAAAACACCAAACTTAAAGAAACTAGAGTTAAATTTGTTAAATTTGATAAAAGTGCTAATTCACTAAGAGAAATGTTAAACAATCAAAAGTCACTTAGTTGCAAAATAGGTCTAGGATTTGATAGCGATATATAACCTTAAGCGGTCAACATGCGGAACTACATCCATGAGTTTATTAGATCGTCCGCTGAAAAAAGGGACGGACGAATCACCTAAAGGTGCTCGGATATTCTTTTCATGATATTTCGTGAGTCGTAACTATGGCGAAAAAGGGACAGAACACATTTTTAGTCCACCTATGTCTTCTAGATCAGATTTTGTTATTACTAGGAAGAAACTAATACATAATAGCATTGATGAGTCAAAGAAACCGTCCTTAAAACCATCACATAAAAGCGGTATATGTTATGTCAAAACCGAGTCTAGACTGAAAACACCTCTACTTAAAAGATACTTCTCTTCTCCAACCAAGATACAACACACCTCAACCTAAAAGTATCATTGATAAAAACCATAATCATCAAACATTCTACCCTTGAATTGGAACATACCAACCAAAAATCAGCTTGTCATATCGGGAAATTATATCCATTCTATATCCCAATCAATTGCAACAAATGCAAGAGATGTACAATACTAACATTTTTGGACCCATGAGATATTAGGGACCAAACACTTAAATTTGTTTTTTGTTGAAATAGGTATGCTTGGAACCAGATGAATGGATTAAAGATAGTGGTTGCTCCAAACATATGACCGGTAACAAGAGTTTATTCTCTACCTACAAAGCATACGACGGAGGTAATGTTGTTTTTGGAAGTAACCTAAAAGGAAAGATCATAGGCAAAGGTACAATCTCTAATGACTCTCTTACTATATCTAATGTAGAACATCGTAAGATAACTTAGCACTTTTCAACTTATTAGTGTCGGTCAAATCTTGTAGACAATATAGTGTCAAGTCTATACACCTTCTTAATAGCCCAAAATTCTCCTTCTATACGATAGTACCAGATTTAGGGTTTCGATCGACGTCCAGATGGAGACAGAGGTACTGACTACGGTGCTAGAGTTAGGTTTCGGTGGTGGTGATGACGGTGCCGTAGATAGAGACAAAGGTGATGTATGTGTTACGGTATCGGTGGTGGTGGAGGTGATAACGATGGTATGTGTGAGATCTGGATCGACTTTTGTTTTGTTATTTTTTATAACTATTTTGATTTTAGGTTCTTTTTTTTATTTTTTTTTATTTTGATTTTTTAGATTTGGTGACTGTATATAAGTTTTAGACTTTTAGTTGGTAAAAATTTTATTGGTGACTTTAATAAGTTTTAGTAGCCAAAAGTTTTATTGGTGACTTTAATAAATGTTAGTGGGCAAAAGTTTTAGTGAGCAAATATCACAAACAAGGATTTCCATCCACGCGTTGCCTCGTAGTGCGTGTATTATAAAATGATAAAATACGTATTTTAAAAAATGTTTGCTAATTTCTTTGTATATAATGTTGTTGTATGTGTTGCGTGTCTAGAGTTTTTCTAAACACTCAACAATAAGACATTAGGAACATAAGTTAAAAACTTTTAACCATAGTCGAAACACTTGGCAATAAAACATTATTGAGAGTAAGGTAAAAACTTTAAGCACAATTGAGAATTGATATCCAAAATTTGTATTAGTTACATTTTAAACAATCTTAAAACAATTCAAATGCTACATTGAAAGAGGTCATTAGCTACATCTTGAGAATTTCTATAAAACATAAACAATAGATCTATAGCTTGCACATATTCCAAAAAACTGAACGAGTCTCCACCAACACGTTTAAAACACATAACCTCAAAACCTCGATTACAAAATACTACAAAAGTCGATGCTATTGTCGAGAAACTTATGACTATGAATAAAAAAGCCCTACTATTCATGGATTACCAATTAATGTTCATAACCTGGATAAGATGCTCGCCAAAAGCATTGATATTGCAGAAGAGAATTAGAAGCTTGTTTGTCTTGGTAGATCAGAACCAACTGCTCAGACATCATTTTGTTCAAATCGCCTTTAGAAGTTATATCCCTCAGAAACTGCATAATAAGAAAGCGATAGCCAATCAGTCAAGTCACCAAACGAATGGAGCTTCTTGGTTTTCATGTGACACAACCATGCTTTCTTTTCCTGTTGGCTATGTTTTTTGCAGGCTTCTTGTCAAACCCTCGTCATCCAGGATAAAAGGGGGAGAAGGGGTGGGCAATCTACTTGAACAACCTGCGCAACCTAAATTCTCCTCCAAGCACCACATAGAGACTTTATATCGATTTTTGTTGATCCCTTCTGAACAGATCTTACTTAGCTTGTTAAAGCTTAGTTGTGTTGGATAGATCCAAAACAACTATAGTATAAACTAAGATTGTAAATACTACAAACTATGCAGAATCTAGCTTGTAATACTAAGAAGAACAATAAAATAGTAAAACAAAATCTTGCTAAACTTTCAATATATTAAACACAATCAAAGTTACAGAATAATCTTGAAACTATGAATACTAACTATATTTGCTATGAAAACTATATAAAACTTGATATCTAGATCAATGCTGTAGGGTTCCTTTTGTACACCAAGGAAACCCTAATGGGCTTACAAAATGCGTTACGTGATCATGCATATCTATTCCTAATATATCTCATGCAGATCACATAAGCAGTACTAACTATTATAACTAACAGTACTAATAAACTGACAGTACTAACATTTTGTACTCACAGTACTAACTATAACACTAATAGTACTAACTTAGCTTGGTAGTACTAAGTCTTCTCTTGGCAGTACTAAGTTGAACCACCAGTAGAAACTTGTAGAAGCCCTTAATTCCCAACAATCCTCCCCTAAACTTGTGATTTACCTTTAAATCATCAAGTTTCTGAATTAAACCTTCTGTGTAGAGAGGATGCTTCCAAACACTTTATTGTCTTTGTCTGTTTGCTAGTATGAATATTTTCTTTAAATTTTCATTTGCCATCTCTGAATATTGATCCACTTGCAGCTTGTTACATAACATCAAAGTCAAAAGCCCTCTTGTCAATGGATAATCTTTCTTAACCAACATGAAGATGTCATGTCCTCTGTCTGTAGATACATGGTAAACACCACATTTATCATATAACCTCCATGTCAATGGATCATGCATATATCTCTGAAGCTTCTACATAATGTCATCAATATCATGTTCAAACAACCTCTTCAATTCAACCCATAATGTTCTTTCTTTGTCATCAGTAGGATCTATTAAACTGAATCTTTCTTTAACCAAACTCCATATCTTATCCAGGTCAAGTTTATCAAATTTCTTTAACATATCATCAAAAGTCTGATAAGCTTCTGTATGGTTTCTAACTCTGATAATTTTCCAATACTTTCTTGTGTCTTCAGAGTAAACCTCCCAGTCCATGATTGGATATTTAATCTGTAGAGCTTCAACATAGACTTCTTCCACTAGAACTATCATCATCAATTTATGTAGCTCTTCTTCTAATAATTCCTTTTCCTCTTTAGATGATTGTTCTTTATTAGTCTTTTGCCTCTTAGACCCTTCATGGTCAAGTTCTGTTTTTGCAGTTCTCTTAGAACTTCCAGTTGATATCTTAGGAACTAATCTGTCACTCTCCATGGGAACAAAATCTTTTACCCTCTCCATTATAGTCTCAAACAACTCCTTGATCTCATCAAAGGAAATTTCTTTAATTGTTGTAGAGTGTGACTTCCCATATTCTTGATATAATTGCACATGTAAGTTCTTTGTTGAGCTTGAATCATGGGCTTGTTCCTTCTTTGTTCAGCTCTTTGTTGGGCAAACAGTCTCTTTCTTTCATTTATCATTTCTACAAGCAGTCTTGCTTTCTCGACTTCAGAGAATTTTCCTCTTTCTTCTACTTGTAACTTCTGTGTTAATTCTTCATCAGCTTCAATTTGAGCTTGTATGTTATCCCATTCTTCAGCATTGAAAATGTTAGCTTCTTTATGAACTCTGGCTATCCTTTGCCTTTCTTCTTCATCAAGTTGTTCTTTTAATCTCAGAGCTTCTTCATACCCAAGTCTTTCTTGCTCTAGTTGCAACTTTGTTTTCTTTTGAACAGGTTCAGCTTCTTTCATAATAGCTTTGCCTTTATCTTTTCTCTTTGCTGCACTCCTTTTGATGTACACTAAACTTTCAGCAGTAGTTTTAACTTTAGGGATGGCAGTACTAAGGTCTGCAGCAGCAGTACTAACTGGTACATTAGCAGTACTAATATCAGGCTTAGCAGTATAAACTTCTTCAGGAGCAATAAACTCAAAATCAGGTTCCAAATCATGCTCATGCCTCCCGTGAGTCTGTGCACCCATCTGTACCAGCGTAATTCCCTCATCTTCATCAAGCTGAGCAATCTTCCTTGCCTATTTAGAAGGATCCTCTAACTCACCTTCATCTTCTAAAACAATAAGTCTGACCCTTCTTCTAGATTTGCTTGACTTAATTCTGTTCTCCAACTTTTTACCTTCATGATGAGCTTAGTGTAAGCAGCACCATATGTCAGTTTGGTCTGCTTCAAGTTGGATTCCAAACTCTCCACTTTCTTGGACAATGTGGTACAAAGAATCATCAATTCATGAAGTGTCATACTGCCCTCATCACTTCCAAGTGAGTAAACTCTTGGGGAGGTGAATCATGGGGCATGGTAGCAACCTCTTCTACAACATGGGTTGTTTGCATAGATGGTGGTGAAGTTAGTGGTTGTGAGTTGGATGGAGAACTGGTGGGTGTGTGATAGGACTCAATTGGGACTGTTAATCCTTCACCCTGAAAAATTAGGCCCTGAACAAGCATTGTTGGAAACAATGGAATGTCCACCCCATTATAACCCTTAGAAATCCTTCTCATATTGCCAAAAAGTTTTTAAGTAAGAGTAGGAGCAATATAAGTTCTTTTGTGAGGTAGAAGTTGTCTTTTGTACTTGTTTAAAAAGATTTTTATAAATCTTGGATACATTAAAAATTTAGACTGATTATCCAAGTTTTTCAACATGCCATCAAAAATCAATTTTGAAAAATTAAAGGTTCAATTTGTGGCCAAGAAAATGATAGCAGTGGCTATGTTGCTACTAAATTGATCCCAAGTAGTTTTCTTAGCATTCAAACAATGATGGATGGTATGAATCAAAAACCTCTATTGAGGGGAAAAGTTTCCCTTTTGAAAAGTTAATATGTTAGAAGTGGACACATACCCCACAAGAGCAAGTTGCTCAAAAAATTTAGTATTAGGTAAAGTACTAATACTATCAGAATCTTCTAACTTGAAATGCCTCCTTATAGATGCTTAAGTAACAGTCTTAACTATCCTATCAATGGTAGCAGTTATTTCTATCTCTCCATTCTCAAATGTGCTTGCAGAAGCAGTTTGCCAAAACTGATGGATGAGTGAAACATAGATGGTTGGATTTTCAGTAAGAGCATACTTAATATGAGTAGAATTGAGAAAATCCACTATCTGATGAAATCCTTCACTTCCCTCTAGTTTCTTCAAGAAGGCGACCATATTGTGTTTGTCACGGAAGTCCAAATTCACCATTCGATTTAGAAAAGTAGGATTAGGGTTCTGGGTCATGATCGTGGATGAGAGTATGTATGTTTGGTAAAGGTAATTTAGATAATCGAGAGTACTTAAGGTTTTTGATTGGGCCGACTGAATAAAATTGAGTATTTATCTTGAAGAAATCTTGATATATAAAGTAAGTTCAAGATTTATCCAAATCAAGGAAACCTATAAGCAAAGTAGTTGGCAGAAATATCTCAACAGCTATCTTTAATTAATGAAATTCTGTTATGCCTCAAACAGTACTAACGGTCAACCAACAGTACTAATTTTAGCCTAACAATACTAACTTTAAGCCCAGCCGTATTAACGTTACCCAGTAGTATTAAGATATGTTTGGCAGTACTAACTTAATACTAGCAGTATTAAGTTTATGCCTCGCAGTATCAACTCTAAATTTAAATTCTCACAAGCTCTCTTTTTGTTTTTCAGCTCACTATATCTCTCATATCTTTTTCTCACCAATTCACTCTTTCTATTTTTATATCATACAACTCCCTTTCTATTTTTTATCTTACTATATCTCTCATTTCTTTTTCTCACCAATTCAGATAGTTTTGTACAATGTTCCATCAATGCCATTAGTTTCATGTTGTCCTATCCACTTCCAAGTATGTGAACTCTTGAGAGAGGTGGGTCATTGGACTATTTAGATGTGGTCTCAAACCTAGTTTGAGCATCTACACCGCCCAATATGGTATCTTGGCACCTAGGACCACTACCTGAACCAGTTCCCTAAGAACTTGGATCATTAAGTGTTACCATGGATTGGGTCCTATTGATGTTACCACTGTCCTACTCTGCTTCTAAGCTAGAAGCAGTAGTGGCAGCCCATTCCATTCTGTCACCTAACTCCTTATGGACAGCCTCATAACCAACCTTTTCAGGGGGACCACCAGACTGAGGTATCTTAGTGTCCTGACCTCTTTTTAGTATTTGACTCTTCACACACTTTTGTTTGATGTTACATGTCCTTCCATTCATTCTTGACTGCATATTGACATAATTAGCCTCCCCTCAATCAATACTTCAGAGGTGAAGCATTCAATACCATGTACTCAATATGCTTAGCCTGCAAATGTTAGTCCAAAACCAAGAATACACAATACAAAGTATTTTCTTGCTTAACAATATTAACTATGACTAACAGTTTGAACTAGCAGTCTTAAGTATAACTAGCAGTACTAATTATATTTAGCAGTACTAAAACCTGCCTAGCAGTATTAAACTTACAACTACCAGTTTTATTTCTAAATTTATCTCTAATACTATCTCCAAATCATATTAATCATTACTTTAAACACATCTTCAGAGATTAAGTAATCCAATGCTAGCAATCAAAAAGTTAAACTTGCTAACATCAAATTCCTTTGTGAGAAGATCTGCAACATTGTGATCTGTATGTATCTTAAGCACTTGAATGAGCCTCTTCTCATAAGAATCTCTGATAAAATGGTGCCTTATTTCAATGTGCTTGGTTTTAGAATGAAACACTAGATTCTTCACAATACAAATAGTGCTCTCATTATCAATGTAAATCTTGGTGTTCATGAAATTGAACCCATAATCAAGCATTAGATTTTGGATCCACAACACCTGTCCACAGCAATTTGCAGCAGCAACATACTCTGCTTCAGTAGTGGAGTTGGCAACTATAGTTTGCTTTTTACATTGCCATGAAATCAATCTTTTGCCAAGAAATTGACAACCTCCTGTTGTGGATTTCCTGTCAAGTCTAGCTCTAGAATAATCACTATCAGAAAAAGCTTCCAAGTCAAATGGTGAATCCTTAGGATACCAAAGGCCCAATTTAGGTTGACCTTTCAGGTGTCTAAAGATCCTCTTCACAGCATGAAGATGTGAGACTTTAGGAGTAACTTGGAACATTGCACAAGCACAAGCACAAATAGCAAACATTATGTTAGGCATAGAAGCTGTCAAGTACATCAATGATCCAATCATTGATCTGTATAAATGAGCATCCACATCCTCATCTTCTTAGTCTCAATTGGAGTGCTTGTTGTCTTTATTATGACAAAGTCAAACTTCTTCAATATATCAGCCACATACTTATCTTGACTGATGAAGATTCCGTCATCTCTCTACATGACCTGCAACCCTAAAACAAAAGTGAGCTCCCTTATAGAACTCATCTAGAACTTCTTGTGCATCAAACTTTCAAACTCTGTACATAAAGACTTCTTAGTAGACCCAAAGATGATGTCATCTACATACACCTGTGCTAACAGGATATTACCTTTGTCTTTCTTGATAAACAAATTCTTATCAATGATCCCTCTTCTAAATCCATTTTCTAATAAGTAGGTAGACAAGGTCTCATACCAGGCTTTAGGAGCTTGATGTAGACCATATAAAGCTTTTTCTACCTTATAAACTTTATCAAGGAACTGTGGATCTTCAAAACCAGGAGGTTGGCATACATACACTTCCTCTTCAATAGTACCATATAAAAAAGGCACTCTTCACATCTATCTGGTACACAATAAACCCCATAAATGATGCATAGGAAAAAAATAACCTGATTGTTTCTATCCTTGAAACAGGAGCAAAAACCTCATCATAATTAATTCCTTCTTCTTGGGTGTAACCTTGTGCAACCAGTCTTGCTTTGTTTCTAACTACTATCCATCTCTCATCATTCTTGTTTCTATAGACCCATTTTGTTCTAATGGCATGCTTACCTTTAGGTAAATCAACCAATCTCCAAACCTTCTGCAATCTAAACTGTAGCAACTCATCTTGCATTGCCTCTATCCAGCTTGGATCTGTCAAAGCTTGTGTCACCTTTTTGGGTTCTATTTGTGAGAGAAAACAGGCAAATAAGCAGTTTTGATAATCTTTGTGATTTGTTCTCTTCTGGTTTTTGATGTAACTGACCATAGCAAGTTCTTTAGAAAGCTTGATCATCCTCCTTGTTTGAGTAGCTGAATTTATGTCTCTAATGATATGGTCTTTAGGATGATCCTTGTGAATTCTAGTTATGGGAATAGGACTGACATTCATAGTGGTTTCCAAGTTGTTAAGGTCAGCCTCTGCACCCACATCTTCATCATTATATGCACCACTAAAGATACCAGTATATAGAAGATCAGCAGTATCCTCCAAATCAGGCATAAGAGGATCAGTAGGAAGATCATCAGCATTAGTAAAACTTTGCCCAACAGTACTAACAGATGAACTAACAGTACTATCTCTATTAGTGCTGTTAGCATAACCTTTCTTCTGTTAGACAAGCAAATTATCCAATGCAACTCTGAAATCTTGCACATTCTGGTCATCTTCTTTATTTGAAGCTCCTCTTTCTTTTTCTTGACCATTTCTTTCACCTTCATTTGCTGGTTCTTCATTAGTCTTTTTACCAGCATCATCAGCAACTACATCCTTTGAGCTCTATGGACTATCATAAAGTAATGGTAGTAGAATATATTGTTGAGTATTATCCTTGATACCTACATTCTTATTAGTTTGATTCCCTACAGTAACTGGCTCATAATTCATAGAGTTTGTTAGTAAATCAATATCAAAGAGCCAATCTGGTCTACTCCCTGCAACATTAGGTTTGTTTTCAAGAAAGGTTATGTGCAGTTTTCCTCTACCTTCCTAGTTCTAGTGTTAAATACCCTAAGAGCCTTGCTATTTATAGAGTATCCAACAAAGAACCCCACATCAGCCTTCCCATCAAATTTGCCTAGAGGATCTAAGGTATTAAGAATAGTCACAGGACACCCAAAACGTCTCATAAAACTTATACTAGGTGGTCTACCATGTAATAGTTCATAAGGTGTCTTGTTGTGAGGCTTGGTCACTAAAACTCTATTCTGAACATAACAAGCAGAATTAACTGATTTAGCCCAAAATGTAGTAGGTAATAATGAATCTGCTAGCATAGTCCTAGCTACCTCTATTAGTGTCATATTCTTTCTTTCAGTAACTCCATTTTGTTATGGAGTTCTGGCAACACTAAACTCCCTCTTAATCCCTTTCATCCCATAGAACTGATTCATGTCATTATTTTTAAACTCATTTCCATTGTCACATCTGATGATTTTAACCTTATGATTTATTTAGTTTTCTATGCCAGTAATAAAAGTCTTAAGGATCCCACTAGTCTCATCCTTAGTGGCCAAAAAGAAAACCCAACTAAACATAATATAGTCATCAGTGACAATAAGGTAATATGTCTTGTGATTGATACTCCTTAAAGATGTTGGCCCAAATAAGTCCATATGTAACATTTGTAAGGGTTGGCTGATAGAGCTCACAAGCTTGGTCTTACAAAAGGCTTTTTGTTGCTTTCCCTTCTGACAAGCAACACAAGTATGGTCATTTTCAAAAAGCTTTGAAGGCAATCCTCTTACAAGTTTTCCCCTCACAAGTTTATTCATAGTTTTAAAGTTTATATTACCAAGCCTCCTATGCCATAAATTAGACTCATCTATTGTAGCCTTTGCAAATAAACAAGTTAAACCTCCTAAAGGAACAACATTCTTTAGATCAAAACTGTACATCTTATTATGTCTAGGAACTTTAAGCAATACTTGACTTTCATCAAGTAGCTTAAAGTTAGGAGATAGAACAAGACATTCAGTCTCAGTGAAAAGAACAATGTTTTTCTTGTCACACATTTGTGAGACAGAGAGAAGATTAAACTTAAGTTTCTTTACAAAGTATACATCTTCAAAGTCTAATTTCCCAGTCCTAATTTTACCTTTTCTAGTAATTTTACTTCCTTTAGGACTTCCTCCAAATGCAATAAATCCACCATCAATCTCTTGATAATCTGTAAGAAAGGACTTGTTTCCAGTCATATGCCTAGAGCATCCACTGTCAAAAATCCCTTAATCCTGTAAAGTATATTGTGGATTACACTACACTCAAAATAAGAGAATTAGTTTCTCTTGAGGACCCAAGCTATTACTGACTTGAGTCTGCCTTATGGATCAACATAGTCAAATCTTTTAAGCATGTATGATCCACTATCTTTGGAGGTATGGTCAATAACATTTCCTGTTGGTCTCCAAATCCAGCATGCTGAGGACTTAACAGCATTTTCCCCATATCCTACAGCAGCACTAACTACTGCTTTTGGCCCGGCAGTAGTTATATTGTTAACCCTAGCAGTTTTAACTTTTTCATTAAGAATATAGGTTTTAGCTGCTGATTTTTGGTTAAAATCCCTTCTTATTGGTGAATGTGCTTTAAAATAAGAATATGTTTTGGGAAATGCATCATTCACTTTTGATTTAGGGGCAGCAGTATTAATAGGCCTGGCAGTACTAATTGATGTTGCTGCTCTTGGAGAGCTTTGCTTAGCAGTATTAACTGGTACTTGTCCTGACTTTGTTACAACTATTATTGGAATAAAATTCCTTTTAGGATGTGGGTGAATAAATTTATTTTGGTGGTTCACCCTCTGAACATTGTTCCATACTGATCTAATTTCCCTTTGACCAGTAACTCTTCCCTTATTATTCAACACAGGTTTTTCTACCATTTTATTGTCATGAAAATTATAGTCTTTGATTAAATGGTTGAAACTCCCACATACAAAACAAGCTTTCTTTATAAACTCAAAACCATTTCCTAGTTTCTAAGTCATCATTCCATTCCAGTTTCTTCTATTATCCCTGGGACTTTGACTTTTCCTAGGATACTCTACTTGCCTATGTGTGTTTTCCTTATTAACAGATTTCACATTCTCATCAGATTTGACAAAATTGATTTTAGTAAACTTTGGTTTTGTCTGATCAGATTTAGGTCTAAACACACTATCATTATCACTATTAGTGTCCCAATCTTCAATGATAGGAGCACTAGGCCTAACAGTTTTAGGCTTTTCTACAATATCCTTACTAGTCTTAGATATACTAGTTTCAGTATTACTCACTTTAGTCTTATAGACATAATCATCTAACCCAGCAAAGGATAAGTCAGGTCTTGAGGGCATGTAGTTCCCAGTGTAGGGAGTGGGAACTACATGAAACCCTTCACCTGTTTTGAATCTATCATTTACTGGACTATCATCTACATCACTTTCTCTACTGTTAAACACACTATGAACCACTTCATTCTCATTTATTTGACTATCATAACCAAGACCAGCTTTGTCTTTAGCACTTATTTGACTATTTATCAGTTTAGTTAGATTCTTTGATGATTCTTCAAATTTTTCTAGTTTAAGTTTCAAATCATCTTTCTCTTTTAAAGCTTCTTCTAACTGATTTTTAAGGTCTTTGATAGAAATATCTTTCACTTGGACATCATACTTTAAAAATGCAATATCTTCTTCATAAACAGCTTCATTCTTTTCATGTACAACTATCCTAGCTTCTAATGATTCTAATCCCATTTGATAACCTATAATTTCTAGATTAGATTTATTAAGAGCTTCACGCTGTTGATCATACTGTTTTTAAAGAGTTTCATATGATTTTAAGTAATCTTTAAAGCAAGTATGTACATCAGATTCTAAACTTGATGAACTTGATGAACCTTGGGATGTATAAGCCATTAGAGAAAAGTTTGTGATGCCTTCTTCAGCCTGTAAGCTCCAATCATAACCTCCTATCCCATCTTAAACAACCAAGGCATTTGTAGTAGATGTATCCACTGGTACATTCCTTCTTGGACCATCTTCATTTCTATTCCCCTGATTCCTTGGTGCCATGCATTCTCTAGCAAAGTAACGTCTTATGTGGTAGTTGTAACATTCAACCTTTGTCTTATTAAAGCCAACAGTTTCTTTGCCATTGAAATTTAAATTCCTTCATGTCTTCTTTAAGAATCTTTTCACCCTCATGGTAAGCATAGCCACTTGCCATTTGAGATCCATCTCTTCAAGATCATCAGTATCAATCTGCTCCAGATCTTCATTGTCTAATTGTGGACAATTAGATTGATTAGCAAAGAAGGAAAACATGACATCAGCAGCATAATTTGAGGAAGAAGCTTACCCCTGTGAACTAGCAGTAGAAACTTCATGAGCAGTATTAACTGCTTCATTAGTACTACTAATGTTTTTTAAAGATACAAAATCCACATTCTGAGAGTTTAAGCTTGAGCTTGATTGGACTTTAATCTCAGATTCATACACCTTCAGATTATTATACAAATCATCCATGCTCAATGTGTCTAGATCAGATTTGTTTCTCATTATTAAAGCAATATTGTTCCAAGCTGATGGTAGACTTCTCAGCAACTTCAGATTTGCATCTTCTTAAGAGATAAATTCACCATGAATTTCTAATTGGCTGATGAGTTTCTGAAACCTATCATAGGTTTTATCTAGTCCTTTAAATCTTGATGCAACAAAATTCTCATATTGCTGCTTCAGAATGGTTTTCTGCATTTTCTTTTATTCTTTATTGCCTCCAAACCTGGCCTTGATTTCTTCCCATAAGGTCTTTGCATTCTTGATTCCGAAACTTCAATAGGTGCTCATCAGGAATGGCCAACAACAGAGTGCTTTTTGCTTTCAATTCATTCTTTCTTGCTAGCTTTTGTTTAGCAGTTTTAGGCAGAATAGGACCTTCAGTACCAGCACTAGCTGATGTAATAGCAGGTACATCACCATTTACAATAAACTCCCAAAGAGCATAATCAGTGTGAGTAAGATATTGCTCCATTCTCATGCTCTAGAGATCATAGTCTCCAGTTTTGAGTACTAGAAGTTTTAGTTCAGACACTATTTGGGTAGTTTCTGATTGTGACACCATCTTCTCTTTGAATACGAGATCTTGTAAAGATGTAGTGTTCTTCTTATTCAAAGTTTCTCAACAAGCTTTGATACCACTTGTTGATCCCTTTTGAACAGATCTTACTTAGCTTGTTAAAGCTTAGTTATGTTGGATAGATCCAAAACAACTATAGTAGAAACTAAGATTATAAATACTACAAACTATGCGGAATCTAGCTTGTAATACTAAGAAGAACAATGAAACAGTAAAACAAGATCTTGTTAAACTTTCAATATATTAAACATAATCAAAGTTACAAAATAACCTTGAAACTATGAATACTAACTATATTTGCTATGAAAACTATATAAAACTTGATATCTAGATCAATGTCGTAGGGTTCCTTTTATACACCAAAGAAACCCTAATGGGCTTACAAAACGCGTTACGTGGTCATGCATATCTATTCCTAATATATCTTATGCATATCACATAAGCAGTACTAACTATTATAACTAACAGTACTAATAAACTGACAGTACTAACATTTTGTACTGACAGTACTAACTATAACACTAACAGTACAAACTTAGCTTGGCAGTACTAAGTCTTCTCTTGGCAGTACTAAGTTGAACCAGCAGTAGAAACTTGTAGAAGCCCTTAATTCCTAACAATTTCTTCCATTCTCCTCACTCCAACATTAGTTTGTGAACTTGAAATTTTTTGGAAAGCCTAAAGACAAAAGAGTACAACCTATTAATAATTGCATCAAAAATATTCATGGCTGACAAATGGAAACTACCAACTCAATCACCAGTAAAAAATATTGTATAGAGTACAAGGAAAAGTGTACCACCATACACTAATACCTAACAATGTAAAGTATTACAATTACAATTTAACATTAAGCTAGAAAACATGATTGCAGATATAAGAACATACCCCTAATCAAATGGGTAACTCTAAAGGTAGGCCAAAAGTATTGGAACTCTAAAGATATAAGGACATATATAAGAACACGTTTCCACTGCACCATATCCAAATAAAACATATCTTACATCATTTATGCTGACACAAAAACATCTAGCTTTAACAAAAATAAAAAACGGTTACCGCAATAAGCCCAAAAACAAAGAAAAACATCAAAGGCAATTAAGTCCTTAACCAAGCAACGTTGATGACCATAAATTCGTAAATAAAAAACTATAAGGGAAATTTAAAAGATGCGTTAAAGAAAATTATTGCCTGAAGCTCAAACAATCTTGAAAACCTTAGAGACATCTAACCACCAAACAACCCATCCTTCAATAGACTAGAGGTAAGGGAATTAAAGAAAAGAAGTTCATGACTGCCACCATCTTTTTTAGTGGGTTCTCTGATTAGTAACGCAAGCCAGTTTAAATTGGAAACCTAGCCTAGCGATCTAGACATCTCACGCTGTAAAACAATAAACCTGACACATCATCAGTGCCAAAAAAACAGGCCATACCACCTACAATATCAAGAATCGAGACTTCCGTCGGGAAAAATTATGCATCAGCTCATTTTATTTTACATGCTAAACATAATTTTTATGAAATCTGGACTCACAAACATAAATTATACATAGTTCATGCATATGAATCTAGAACACAACACAACAAACACACCACATTACTATCAAGACCCTTTCCATCTTTTCATAGACAAACAAAACACAAATTACAACACCTATTGTCCCGAACGCAACCTTGGTGCACCGATTTTCAACAGCAAAACAAAGCTTACTATGATGGAATCACGTCCCAGGTGCGAAAACGAAGGCTAGCAAGACAAACCAATTTCACTCAACTTCCCTTCTAGCTTGCACAATAAACAAAGGATCCAAAAAAAGTACCAATGAAACAGATTATACATAGACCATATACACAAAATTAAAAGACATTGAAAGGCCAAAGAAAACACACCATGTAGCACCAATGATCACATAGAGGGGAAAACAACTAGAAATTTATCAAAATGACACTACACATGCAACACTTTATTATGCATTAAATTTATTCTGTTTTACGTGCTAAAAACATTTTTTATGAAATCAAGACTCACAAACACAAATTATACATAGATCATACAGACGAATATGGAACAATGCACAACAAACATACCTCATCACTATCAAGACCCCTTTCCATCTTTTCATGAACAAACAAAACACAAATTACAACACCTATAGTCCCAAATGCAACTTCAACAACCAAAACAAAGATGTCTCTAAGGAAATCACGTCCCATGTGTGAAAACAAAGGCTGTCAAGACAAACGAATTTCACTAAACTGCCTTTCTAGTTTGCATAACAAAACAACGCATCCACCTTTGTTTGTCAACATTGACAACCAACAAAACACCCAAAAAATCAATGGATTCACAATCATCTACCTTTGCCTTGATAGGATCACATACAAATTATTTTAACATGCCATGCTTGTCATCGTCAGTGCAAATGATATATTAATCTAAACCGTCTTTGTCAATCTTTATTTAACACCTTCCCTCTTCATTCTCTCTTATCCTTCCCCACTTTATCACTTTATGGAATGATTTCCATTCACATCCAGGAGCATATTATTTTCATCTTCATCTTTTTTTTACTCTTTTAGAGTATATATTTTGACATATCTTGCCAATATATTAAGTGACATTCATCTACTTTTAAATGGCATAACTTTTCTTATAAGAACACATTTAGAGTATGTCTTCTCAACAAATCATCCTTATCATCAACATTTAGTTCGACCTAAACTCTTACGATAATGTTTTTCCTTAAACACCCTAAATATGAAAAGCATATATAATGCTTAACAAAGAAACCTTGAGGATTTAGAAACCTCTCAATACAACCCTTGACAAAAGTCTATCTTAATTCAAATCATCATGTTTGATAGATAATGATATCATTAGGAACATGTCATTCAAACTAAGTTAACACTGCTTATCTAAATGACATATTGGAAGAAGTCATTCTCATAATAATAGTATGTCAATCAATAAACGAATTTCATTCTCGTTTATTAAAGTTGGTGTGATACCGAAGGGTGATGATTGAGTCTTAGTCCTTAAACATTGTCGTGTCTTAGTCCTTAAGCATACGTTTTGTTTTTATTTTATCATTTAGGATTGTTGTTATTAAAACAATGATTGCATGTGTCTAGTTTCAATATTTTTTTCTAAAAGTGTCATACTTTAAAGTACTCATATCTAAGACGTGCATTTTTGTTCCCGATAATATTTTTCTTAAGCTATCATCTATATTATATATATATATATATATGTGTGTGTGTGTGTGTGAACTTGTCTACTAACTTTATGTTGTAGCACGCTTCCGTAGCTCAATTCCTTGGTGCCCCAAACAAGGGGGAGCGTACACCTAGGGGGAGCATTTGCAAAAGTCAAACATCTTGCTACTCTTTTATATATTTTATTGCACGAGACTAACCATTGATGTATGTTAAGCTTTTATAACAAATTTTATCCATAGATCTGCTAGAGTCAATATATAAGGGATGTAATAATTATGAGGATGCAACGAGCTAAGGGGAGCTCGAAGGCATTTGGGTACATAGCGTGGGGTTGTTTGAACAATGGTGATAGAAGACTTTACTGAGATAATGCAAGCTCACCTTTTTGGGAAGATAGGAATGTATCATACAAAGGGGAGGTAGAAGTAGAGAACTCGGGCACACACCTTTCTGTTTCGACAAAAGGGGGAGAAGAAGTATAAATGAGTAACTTCTAAATTTTACCAAGTGTTACAGTTTACATATTTTGTCATCGTCAAAAATGGGGAGATTGTTAGTGCAAATATTACGATATTTAATCTATACAGTATCTTTATGTTTTGGTGACGTCAAACATGTAACTTGTAATACATAACGTAAAGTGTGCAACTTACTCGTAACCACGAATCATCAACACATACATTCATCAACTTCTCTCGATGTCTCAAGTATGCTTCAACACATGTTTGAATATGTTTGTTATATTGCATTAGAAAATGTCTAAATAATATTTTGCAGTCACTACGTAAAAGTTGACGTAAACATTTTTATTTAGACGTAAGTTTTCACTTGACGTAAACTTGATTTACGATCAAAGAAATAGATTTTTTTGTCTTACACTTTACATTTTTATAAATGTAACAAAACATTTTTTACAAAATTAATTAGACAAATTAATTTTGTATAAATAAGAAATGTTTTATTTGGTTTTTATTTCAAAATTCAAATCTGATCATTTCCCCCTATAAAACACGTCTTAACTTCACCAAATAAATATTTCACCACAGAAAGACAAAAACATGAGCGTTTGTCGGGACGGTCCATTATTTATTGGGACGGTCCCTAATAAATCTGGGACCGTCAGTTCCTGACGAGCATTTTTTGACTCCCTATAAATAGTGGATCATTTCTTACTTAAAACCAACCTTTTACACACAGTTTTAAACCAATTTCCTCCCATGTTTTGGATATTCTTATACTCTTAAAACCACCATAAACCCTTGATCATAATGTTTATAACTCTCATTTGTTGTAAGCATATTTTCACTTGATGATCCATTCTTGCAAGTTAAAAGATCTTGTCATCCACACATATATGAAGATTCACCACAACAAGATTAGTGCACATGTTATATTGATTCTTCTTATCAATAGAAGTTCAACATCATCAAGCTTAGTTATTCTTTATGTTTAGATTAGGCACTTATATCTATTTGACTATTATGTCTTGGATCTCACTTTGTATCATTATCATACATTACTTAAATTAGAGATTAGGTAGTTTATGTGTTTAGGCCTTAAAATACAAGTTTGTTATGTTGGGCCACAAAACATAATGGGTTTGGTTGTAATCGAACAAGAACTTGACATTTAGCTTAATGTCGGAAAACATTATAAGTGACATAGAGGTTAGTTATATTAGGCCATAAACATAACGGGTTTGGTTGTACTCAAAGAAGAACTCACCATTTAGCTTAGTGTGAGAAAATATTATAAGCGACGTTGTAAGGTTTTCTCCGCCGAGAATGAAGCTTATTGACTAGTGAAGTAACTCCCGAGTTGGGTACTCAGGGAGTGGAGTAGGACGAAGAGGAGCTTCGTGACCAAACCACTATAAATCATCGTGTCCAGTTTGCGCTTTCTTTTACTTATCACTTAATATTTATAATTTAATTTATCGCTTTACACTTATATTTGTATCGTGCTTATGCTTGTGTGCTTTGTTATGTTGATTAAGTTTGTGTCGTGACTTGATGCTTATATAGTATTTATGTTTTTGACATGCTCTATTATATATAGTTGTTATAGAACCACTATTGACACTTTTCATATTGCATCACACTTGATCGGTTATTTGATACCAAAAATTTAAGTTTTTAAATGAAATCGTATTCATCCCCTCTACATATTCCACGTATTTTACTGTTTTGAGTGGCATATATACGATTTTTGTTGCTTATTAGATACTTTACTACTTTTTTTCATGTTTAGTGATGTTTAAAAAAAATAACAAATAGATATTTGTTCGACTGAAAGAAAGATACCTACTCGTAAGAATTAAACAATTTGGTGGCATATGGTTTGCAGGTATGTTTAGTGAAGAGAAAAATTAGGTTAGTATATTATATACTTAGGTTTAGGTTTAGGTCAATTTATTTGGGCAGGTTATTATGTTATTAGTTCAAATTTGGCTGGGACAAAATTTTCTCTTTAAGACATCTTTGGTAGTTGGTTGGGCCAAGTATAATATATACAAGCCAAATGGGCCGAATTTTGTATAATATTACTTTTGTGTGTGCCGAGCTAGTTTTTGTGAGACCAACGAATTGAAGTGAAAACTGTAACACGTTTATTGATAGAGATTAACCGAAATGGTGTGTTTGTGAATTTCAAGATTTTTTCCTAAATATTCATCTTTTGATGTTACATTCAAGCTTCTATTTATCGTATTGTTATCGTTTAATATATATTTTAAAAACAGATAATTAACACCAATCATATAATTATAATAAAACAAATAACATTATTTTATTCAAATTAAGACTTTATTACCACCTCTTACTAGTTAATAGTAAGATGTGATATATTTAGACCAAAACATTTTAATGAAACAAAGAAACCGTGAGTGGAACATGAATCATCAAACCGTAGCACCGAAGTAAAGATAAATTTTCTACATTTACTCCAAATCTAGACAAAAGTAAATTTCCTAGCTTTGCTCACCATCTTGTAAAGTAGTTTTTCATGTTTCCCACTCACAATAGGGAAAAGAGTTTAATTTGTCGAGTTCAACGTCCATACCTTTTAAGACATCAAAAGCAACTAAGACAGGTTGATAAATCAAAAGTCGAAACTTGTTCACTCCTTTATAGATGTTAGTTATTCCCAACAACAAAACTTCTCAAAAAAATGAATCTTTACATGCCATGTGTATGCAAGGGAATGGTAGCAGCTGTGACAAATATGTTATGTGGCAGAAACTTAGGAGGTCAAAATCGGCAAATTGGTAAAACCCTACTTAATAATTAATTGTCAAAGTAAATGGTCAAGTCTTTGGATTGGCCTAAATCACAAGAAAGATGCACCACATACTTGTACATTTACTCTGCTATATATAAAGCCATACAGCTAAAGATCTTATAAGTGAAAGTTTATATCAAAATCAACTTACTTGTCTAGAAATATAGATGGATGTTTCTTTAAAATCCAATAACTTCCAAAATAAGTCAATTAGCTTCCCTAGCATATCGCATCCTACCACTATCCGAATCGAAGAGGAGCTTAACAAGATCAAAACATCAACCTCAACAACGTCATGTACGAACAACATATGCAATGGTTTGTCTCAGCTAGTTGAGTTGTACCATTTCATGGACCATCTTCTTGTTTTGCCAGAAACTCAAAGTCTAATATCTTTAGATCCCAAAGCGTCGTGGGTCAAAGAGGTGATGAAGAGTTCCATCAAATTGCTAGACGTTTGCAACATCATAAGAGATATAGTGTTCCAAATGCAGGAGCATGTTCAAATTCTTCAGTGTGCGTTACGTAAGAGAAAGGATCACACTGGCATCGAGAATAGCATAGCCAACTACAATAGCTTTAGGAAGAAAACTAAGAAAAACGCGAAATAATTGATTATGGTTCTAAAACAGTCTCAAAAAGTGATGGGTCTGGTGGTGGATCCAGATAACCACCACCTCACGTCTGTAATCAGAGTATTAATGGAAGTTACCAAGGTTACAGTTTTTCTCTTTGAGTTACTCGTGATATATATATCAGCCTTAGACTTGAAGTGCAATGGATGGTCTCTAGCTGTGTCAAAGCTGATGCATAAAGGGGCCGTTGCATGCAAAGAAGATGAGAAATATAAAGGAACTATGAATGAGTTAGAAGCTGTGGATGTTTTATTTCTTAAAATCCTGCGCATTGGCGGCATAGAGCAAACACCAAATGTCATGCAAATTATGCTATGTAGATTGGAGGACATGCTGGCTAAGATGCAGAAAATTGAAAGTTGTTTGCAGTACTTGTTTAGGGTATTGGTAAGAACAAGAGCTTCTCTACTAAACATCATCTCGCTATAAATTTTATCCTTGCTTGGACTGAACTACCAAAAAGACAAGAAGGGTCGTGGTGATCTATATCAAGAACTTCAAGATTAAGCAGATACAAGATCATATTCAAGTCAACTAGTCTATGATCATGATGTGGGTGAATCTAGTTATAATCATGATTAATACTGTGGTTAGTAAGGCAAGAGTATGCTGCGAAGTTTTTAATATTATTGCTAAAACAACTATGTCAGTTTGTACATATTTTTTTTCTGGACGTTTTTTGAAATGTGTAAAATTTGGCTTAAATTCTTGGCACTTATAAACGTATGAAGTATATTTTTATGCATTTATATTTGTGTATTTGTAAGAAACCATATACTAAAATATTTTACACTATTAATTGTAAGAAAGAGATCGAGGTATGCGTTGCATGATAAGAATGTTCAAAATATCAATGGTGTCAAGTAGAGCCGTTTAGATTGATTGCAATACATTGATACCCACACTTAAAAGTGTAGATGAGAACATAGAGAATTCATCCCAGATGAGACATGTACATGCAACTTACACTCGCATTTCCACGTATTGGCTTTGCAATTCAAAAAGTGCTAGCGGCGTAGCTTGTTGCCCGTTTGGCTTCCACCACTATATAAATCTTATTTTTAATAATAATACGTGAACTAATAATTGTATTAAAAAAACTATTAGAGTACTAGTTTGTATTTTCCACTTTCCCTTTGGTATTAGAGTACTAGTTTGTATTTAAGCTATTGTTAATGGGCTTAGCCTATCTTATTATTATTTATATTGTATTACTTAGATTTCGTTATGCGATCAAACATAATTTATATTCTAACAAAATAAAACAATCTAGATCTTAAATTATCTACTCCTAATTTTTTTAGCCGACACTTCGCAAATTTCTAACCGGTTGTTTTCTTTTTCCAACCAATCCTATAGTACTCAAGAAAATATATTTTTATTCATGTCTTCCATAGAATGTAGACTCATGATAGAGATGAAAGTCCTCATAGATAGCGGACGCGGCACTCCTCCCGACTCAAACTTGAAAGTGGAAGAGTTATCAAGTTCCAAATGGGAATATTTAAAAAAAAGTGTTGAAGAAATCAAGGATGTATTCCTACACTAGTTGCTCTCTAATCCTAAACAGGTTGTTCCATGCCTTTAAAGTATAATAAGCCATCTCATTGTGATGAATCTTGTGGCATTTTTCCTCTATCTCTCCTTTACCAGCTCCATGTTCTACTAATTTCATACCTTGGAAATCTAAAAATACATGGACACTTATGTCATGACTCAATGACACAAATATTGTTCGCTCTATGTGGTTGCTTCTGCATAAGTATTTAGCATATGGTATTCTTAGTTGCTACACGATCCGTCTTATAGGGAATGATAACACCCAACTTTCTGATATTGATGCTGATGAGACTTGTAGTCCGGTTGTTAAACCGGCTACTATATGGACAATTCTTAGTCTTGATATTTCTCGACATTGGCTTGTTCACTAAATTGATGTCAAGAACGCATTCTTACATATGGACCTTTATGAGACTGTTTATATGCATCAGCCTCCTAGATTTTGACACATGACGCATCTCAATCATGTATGTTTATTACAACGGTCTTTGTATGGCCTTAAACACATTCCACTAGCTTGGTTTAAGCGATTTGTTGCATCTATTACCCGTGTTGGATTTTGTCTTTGCCGTTTTGACTCATCTTTATTTATCTAAAGACATGGGACTCATACAGCTTATCTACTTTTGTATATTAATGATGTTTTCTAGACCGCCTCTTCTGCAGCTTTATTATAGCGGATTATTACTTCGTTCTCTATGTCTGAACTTTGCTCCATTAGTTATTTTCTTAGGGTTTCGGTTACACGGAATTATTCTGGGAAGCTTTTTCACAACAGAAGTATTCTTATGAGCTTCTTGAGTGGGCTCAAAAGGTTCGGTGAAATCCTTTCCATAAGCGTGTACACATAATGCAAGTTAGGGGTTGATGGGGATCTTGTATCTAATTTGACTTTATATTGTAGTCTTGTGGGTGCTCTTCAGTATCTTACTTTCACTCCTCCAGATATATCTTATGTTGTGTATGATGTTTGTTTATATATGCTTGATCTGTGAGAGCCTCATTTTTCTTATCATAAGCGGATTTTGTGTTATGTTTGTGGTACTTTAGATTATGGATTACAGTTATACTCCTCAACTACTATCTCTCTAGTTGCTTATTCAGATGCAGATAGGGCTGGGTGTCTTACTAGCCCAGATTGTCTTCGGGTTATTATGTTTTTCTTGGCAACAACCTCCTCTCCTGGCCATCTAAGCATTAAGTGACGCTTTTGTTGGTGGTTTTACAATTAAAACATATATATAAATATATAAACGCAACGGATAGGTCACCAATAATGGATCCGTATCATGCTTATGATTATTTGCATTAATAACCATTATTACCTCTTGTCACGTGATCGGTTGATTCAACGGAGCTTAAACGAATCTACTAGTTTCCCCTTTGAAACTTACGAATCCCAATCAAGTTATCAAAGTAGATAACCTCTAAAGATATCCATACTATACGTCCTCGTATATCATCCGAATGCTAGTTCTAATTCCCACGATCATAAAATGAACAACAATTGTCTTGCTTATGATTAAAGAAATTGAAACGCTAATCCTAATGGTTATGTTTGACTGATTCTAGGATAGGATAGGGGAAAGGACAATTTTTGTAACATCCCACTCCGATAAAGAGACCAAGAGTCACATTATGGTGTCATATCAGAACATATAAACGCAAGAGGAAGACTTTATTAAATAAAAATACTAAGTCATGACACAAATGACTTCCAAAAGTATTAAATTCTAACAAGGTCTAAATGAAAGAAATCTTCAAACGAAAAGGTCTTAAATATAAATCCAAAATAATGGGAAAACTATCAAAGGTTGGTCCTCTAGAAGCTTCCTACACTCATTACTCAAAACCCAACTACCTGCTTAGTACCTGCCGCAGGAAAAGAAAATGCGGCTGAGCTAACGCTCAGTGAACAGATATAATAACAACAACGGTAATAAGATAAAAGAATGAACGAAACAGATCACGCGAATCTGTTTAACAAATGTCATTCGAAGTAATAAGCGATAATTAGGAATTAAGGATAACAAAGGAATGCCTACGAGCTCAACAAATGTCTAATCATGATACATGAATAGACCCTTAAACAGATATAATCATATAGCCACATAATCAAATGTACACAGGCAAGCAACTCATGATGTACCAAATGTGATATGGGGTGTATTGCACACACACTACCATTCACCTGAACTGAATGGAACAAAGTACCTAGGATGCATCCATACTCTCCCTGCAAAACAAAGTCATATCCATATACACAAGTACAATGACGAGTGTACATAAATGTAAGCTAATAATAATCAAAGGCCATCATTCAAAAGGGAACGCCGTGGACTAATCACACCGCCACAGATAGTGTCATGCCATTGGTGCATCAATGAAATGGTCATGGTACCTGCATGACTAGTTTAAATAGCTCGGGCAAAGATTTAAAAAGGAATATAACTGAACAAATTACCGATAATCCAATCAAGATAAAAAAATCTAATATCATATTCAAACAAGGATCAAAGGAATCATGAATGCGAATATCAAATCAAACGGAATATCAACGAATATCAAATGAATCATGAGTACGGGTAGCAAATCAAACGGAATATCAAACAAATCAAAGTAGCTAAAACAAATGAGAAACATGTCATGAGGTGTCCTCACTAAAAGGACGGAATATATGTACCTTAACGAACAAGCAAAGGACAGAATGAACACGAAGACAAAAGATCACAACCTCTTCACTGAATCTACGAGAACCCATGATTACATGTCATTATCTATCTTATTTTATAAGTTTTATCACATGGTTTTACAATATATAGAGTTTAAGTGACCTAATTAAGGTTTCTGAAATTTTCAAAATCTGTCTAGTTTTTAAGGTAAGTTTCCAAGCTTAAAAGACCCATAAAAACACCTTTTAAAAATATACCAAAAATTACATAGGTTCCCATATATGTTTAGTATGTCTATGAATTTTGGTGGATTTTATTTCCATGTTTAAATACCCCTTTTAACCTTGTCACCAAAACTGATCCCGAAATTGATCTGACAGAACCTTCGAAAAGTTGATGCATAAAAACCCTTATTAAACAACTCAGAAAATTCTGAAAAAAAATCATGGATGTAACTAATATCATGAAGATTTTTCAAATCAAATTTTAGAGGCTAACTCCTTACGGTTTGAGAATTAAAAATCAAATTCTACTACTGAAGTTTTAGGATAGAAATTCCTGATTCGACACTTAATCTTATAAAATCTAAAAATCGACCTTCCCGACCTCCAATTGACATGAGGCCGAATTTCCCAGAAACGAGACTCTTTGAATTTAACTTTAGGCTCAAGAATCATATTAAAACCCATTTTTATCACCAAGATACACCCCGTTAAACATGACCCAAAATTCTGCCCAAAAATTTTAAACATAAAAACCCTAACTTTCACCAATCAAAACAAACTCTAAGGTTTCTAATCTTGTAGTTTCTTATTAATTACACCATTAATGATATCTAGGGTTTCATAACATGATATTACACCATTTTAACAAGATTAAACCCTAAAATTTAACAAGATTAAGAACACATGTTTTCTTTACAATCTTTTAGTTTTTTTTTAAAACTGTAACATCCGAGAATTTTCGAATTTGGAATGACGATGTCAATCTTTGACTTTTTGGGTCTGACTTGACTTATAAGAACGATCATCTAAATCACGTTTTCACGACTCGGACTCTAAAGCAATTTGATGTGGAATGACATTCCTGACAACTTTTTAGTTTTGCCCGAGACCTGAAAACGAGCCGAAAAGGGCTAAAACAGCACCGCAAACATTATTCGAACAGTATACAACGCGGACACACAAAAACAATTAAATTTGTTTTTAGTTATCAGTATTTATTTAATAAAAATATTAAATAAATTATTCATCATTTTTAATTAAAAGCGTTTTTGAAAACGCGACTATTCGAGTTGAAATCCATTTTTATTTCAGACGGAGCGAAACCGGTTCACAAAATGAATAACAGATATTTTATTTAATGTTATAAAATAATTCTGAAATATTATCAAATAAATACTCGTTTTTATCAGAAAAATGATTATAAAAACAATGGCGCAAGTTTCGAGATTTGAATCGTTCGTTAAGTCGCTCAAATGAGTCCCGAACCGTTTTTATAAAAACTATACCAAAAATGTTACACTTTAGGTCCCTCAACTATTAGGGGCTTGCCACATTCAATATATATATATATAAAATTATATTTTTTTTAAATATATATCTTATATTATAACTTATCAATACACAATTAATTATAACCTAAGGTTTTAATCCCAAATTAAACTTTAGGTTATATTTCAAATTAACAAAATGAAATGAAATTCAAATTTTTTTGGGTTTTACAATTTTATTTATTTGTTTTCCAAGTTATGAGATTAGAATGAATCAGAATCTCAATATAACTTAACGTAAGTTACACTTAAGTACTAAAGCCTTTCCCCTTTGTTTCCCTCCTCTATGTGGCCATTTATTAAGTTATGAGATTAGAATGAATCATAATTTTAATATTAGTTTTTGGTCTTCTCCATTTTTTAAGTCTAACACTTCCTAAATATTGGCCGGTTAGTTAATTTATCAGTCCAATGGATTAATTAACAACCGTTAGTTGATCGTGAGATATTTAACTAATATAAGTAAAATAATTACTATAATCATATTAAATACATTATAAAATATGATACCTTTATAGGCTCATGTATTTTTAGCCATATAATTATTTATTATGATATGAGCATTTCCCAACAACTCTCACTTGCAAACGTCATAATCACAAATAATTATATAAGCATAGGTTAGCGTCTAGCAACACCCATAATGCCCCTAGAAATACCCGATTGCAGTTTTTTAAACGTCTCAGTGTAAATGGTTTATTCATTAGCCATCTCTTTGTTATAGATACGTGTTAAACTATGGACATGGATCAAAGTCATTCCATTTGTTTAACCCATTGAGACGGGTCTAAAAGCATTCCATTTGTTCAACCCAATATTTGGATTTGGGAATCATTTCATGATTATAACCCATTGAGGCATGTACAAAGGCATTCTTATTGACATCCTTTTTTAGGATGTTTTAGTGAGCTGATTAATTCCTAAAATTTTCTTTTTCGATCATTTATACACGGACTCACTTTATCAGAACTACTTAACCATTTTTCATTAACATGTTTTTCTTCCTTAAGTTGTTATTGAAAAGCATGATTTTGGTTTTATAAGTTCATTGTTTTGAATTTGAAATGTAATAGTCTCCAATTTAGCTTGTTTGAAAAATTACAAATCCTCCCTACATTTATTTAATTCAAAAACAAGTTTGTTATATTTTGATAACAAGTTCAGTCTCTACTCTTCAACAAACTTAAGATGAATGTTAATATACTTTAAGTAAGTTTGTCAATCAGCATCCTCATTCATAAATAAAAGGATATTTACCTTTCTCATAGTGATGTCAATCCACTCACCATTTCTTGCATGATTTATGCTCACAATGAGTTCATCATCATCAAGAGCCATTAGCACTTTAACCTGAACCTCTGCATCATTAGAAGACACATCCTTTTCATCCTACTTATATATTTCAGTGACAAGACCTTTACTTTTAGACTGAAAAGGTTTAGCAGGCTGAGTACTTGAAGAGCCAGCCTCAAAAAGTGCAATCTTAGATTTGATCTTCTTGTACTCAGTCTTATAATCTTTTTAAATCTTTTAATCAGTTGATTATTTTGAACTTGTTGTGTAGACTAAAGGATTTATAAGAAGGGACTGACATTTTTGAAAAGCAATCTTTAGCAAAATTTCCTGTTTTGTCATAGTTATAACGTTTTGACCCAGCCAAAAGGGTTCTTTCATGAAATTCAGTATCTAAATTCCTTATATATTCCTCACTAGTTTTCTTAGTCAACCTCATCATCATAATTCTCTTTGAAATCCTGAACAATACTATTAGAGAAAAAAGTTGTCGATATGGGTGCATTTATCATGGACTTTTTGGATTTAGGGTATCTCTTTGAGATTAGGTTGTCTTCATAGACGAACCACCTATATATATTGGCAAGGTCAAGAGTCTGAATATGATTGGTGTTTCTCAATCTTTGTGAGAAGCTTAGCTACTCTTCAAGGAGACTGTTAACAAAACCAACATTGATTTCATGTTTAGACAGTTTTACACTGTCATTTTAAAGCTCATTCAACAAATTCTTATATCGGGTATAGGTATGAGGTAGACTTTAAGAGGTTTTGGCTCTGAAAGTATTATGCTCAAGTTTTAGATCTATGATCATATTTTCCTTGGTATCTGAAGAACCTTCAAAGCTGTGAACCAAGTTAGTCCAAGTATATCTAGTTGTCTCACAGCTGATGACTGGCTCCATTATATCATCTGGTAGACATGATATAATGATGCTTTTAAGGCGTTGGTCTTGATTGACCACCCTCTACTTATCATTTAACTATTTTGTTTCCATTTGAATTGCAACTTAAGTGGTCTTAGGTTGGAAATGGCCATCCTTAATACATGTAATGTAGTAGGGTTCCATTCCGGTAAAGTAACAAAGCATGCATTTTTTCCACTTATTCAATTTACCAACTTCTAGTCGGGGAGAAATAGCTGAATAACTACCTCCTTTTTCATCGACAAGTTGGGGTACATTACTTACAGCCATGGTAGGATCTTGATTTTAAAAACTTTTGAACGGTTTATAAAACTTTTTTTATAAATCAAACCGATCTGATACCACTTGTCCTTCCCGTTTAAGTATATTAAACGTATCTAGAAAGTTAACCTTATCTAGCCAATGCTTATACGTAATGTAATGAAAAGGTTTTGTAAGGATAGATATAACACCCTGTGTTTTCAAGTCATTGACGACGTCGATAAATCCGCAATGTACCTTTTGTATTGTACGCGTTTGCTTTAAATCATAAATGTTAAGCTAAATCGCGTAAGCTAAAAATTAGCGTTCAATGTAAACGGGCATCAAACAATTAAATGTTTACATCAAACAAGGGTTAAGTAATTATTTTGAGGATAATTATTAACTTTGTTCATTTTATTTTTATCGGATACGTAAAGTGTATACGTTTCGCGATAAATTGCGTTTAGGCACTCCCGGAACCACCAAAACTTTTCTACGCTTCAACAAATACCCACCTACCTACACTTCTTCTTCATGTGCAACTTCTATGGATGAATACACAAATTTTAGAGTAAAGTTTTTGAGAGAATAATGGTGGAGATGAGTGAATTTGGCCGGCTATATATAAAGAAGAAAAGGGAGGGAAAGACACAAATAACTTTCTTGCAAAATTAAAAGATTTTATCTTCTTTTTCCTACACACTTTTCTTAAAATAAGCTAAGTTTCAAAAATAAAAGATTTTAGTAAATAACTCCCCATAGGGGCCGGCCTAATGAAGGAAGAGAGGGGGGGGGGGACAAAAAAAATTTCTCATTTTTGAAGATTATACAATATTTGCTAAAAACCTTTTTACTCTTAATTCTTAAAATAGGTTTTATAAACAAAAGAAAAGTAAATAAACAAAATAACAAAATCAAAATATATTCCTGGGGGGATTTATATATATAAATTAGGGAATTATATTTTTTTTAAATATATATCTTATATTATAACTTATCAATACACAATTAATTATAACTTTAGGTTTTAATTCCAAATTAAACTTTAGGTTATATTTCAAATTAACAAAATGAAATGAAATTCAAATTTTTTTGGGTTTTACAATTTTATTTATTTGTTTTCCAAGTTCTGAGATTAGAATGAATCAGAATCTCAATATAACTTAACGTAAGTTACACTTAAGTACTAAAGCCTTTCCCCTTTGTTTCCCTCCTCTATGTGGCCATTTATTAAGTTATGAGATTAGAATGAATCATAATTTTAATATTAGTTTTTGGTCTTCTCCATTTTTTAAGTCTAACATTTCCTAAATATTGGCCGGTTAGTTAATTTATCAGTCCAATGGATTAATTAACAACTGTTAGTTGATCGTGAGATATTTAACTAATATAAGTAAAATAATTACTATAATCATATTAAATACATTATAAAATATGATACCTTTATAGGCTCATGTATTTTTAGCCATATAATTATTTATTATGATATGAGCATTTCCCAACAACTCTCACTTGCAAACGTCATAATCACAAATAATTATATAAGCATAGGTTAGCGTCTAGCAACACCCATAATGCCCCTAGAAATACCCGATTGCAGTTTTTTAAACGTCTCAGTGTAAATGGTTTATTCATTAGCCATCTCTTTGTTATAGATACGTGTTAAACTATGGACATGGATCAAAGTCATTCCATTTGTTTAACCCATTGAGACGGGTCTAAAAGCATTCCATTTGTTCAACCCAATCTTTGGATTTGGGAATCATTTCATGATTATAACCCATTGAGGCATGTACAAAGGCATTCTTATTGACATCCTTTTTGAGGATGTTTTAGTGAGCTGATTAATTCCTAAAATTTTCTTTTTCGATCATTTATACACGGACTCACTTTATCAGAACTACTTAACCATTTTTCATTAACATGTTTTTCTTCCTTAAGTTGTTCTTGAAGAGCATGATTTTGGTTTTATAAGTTCATTGTTTTGAATTTGAAATGTAATAGTCTCCAATTTAGCTTGTTTGAAAAATTACAAATCCTCCCTACATTTATTTAATTCAAAAACAAGTTTGTTATATTTTGATAACAAATTCAGTCTATACTCTTCAACAAACTTAAGATGAATGTTAATATACTTTAAGTAAGTTTATCAATCAGCATCCTCATTCATAGATAAAAGGATATTTACCTTTCTCATAGTGATGTCAATCCACTCACCATTTCTTGCATGATTTATGCTCACAATGAGTTCATCATCATCAAGAGCCATTAGCACTTTAACCTGAACCTCTGCATCATTAGAAGACACATCCTTTTCATCCTACTTATATATTTCAGTGACAAGACCTTTACTTTTAGACTGAAAAGGTTTAGCAGGCTGAGTACTTGAAGAGCCAGCCTCAAAAAGTGCAATCTTAGATTTGATCTTCTTGTACTCAGTCTTATAATCTTTTTAAATCTTTTAATCAGTTGATTATTTTGAACTTGTTGTGTAGACTAAAGGATTTATAAGAAGGGACTGACATTTTTGAAAAGCAATCTTTAGCAAAATTTCCTGTTTTGTCATAGTTATAACGTTTTGACCCAGCCAAAAGGGTTCTTTCATGAAATTCAGTATCTAAATTCCTTATATATTCCTCACTAGTTTTCTTAGTCAACCTCATCATCATAATTCTCTTTGAAATCCTGAACAATACTATTAGAGAAAAAAGTTGTCGATATGGGTGCATTTATCATGGACTTTTTGGATTTAGGGTATCTCTTTGAGATTAGGTTGTCTTCATAGACGAACCACCTATATATATTGGCAAGGTCAAGAGTCTGAATATGATTGGTGTTTCTCAATCTTTGTGAGAAGCTTAGCTACTCTTCAAGGAGACTGTTAACAAAACCAACATTGATTTCATGTTTAGACAGTTTTACACTGTCATTTTAAAGCTCATTCAACAAATTCTTATATCGGGTATAGGTATGAGGTAGACTTTAAGAGGTTTTGGCTCTGAAAGTATTATGCTTAAGTTTTAGATCCATGATCATATTTTCCTTGGTATCTGAAGAACCTTCAAAGCTGTGAACCAAGTTAGTGCAAGTATATCTAGCTGTCTCACAGCTGATGACTGACTCCATTATATCATCTGGTAGACATGATATAATGATGCTTTTAAGGCGTTGGTCTTGATTGACCAACCTCTACTCATCATTTAACCATTTTGTTTCCATTTGAATTGCAACTTAAGTGGTCTTAGGTTGGAAATGGCCATCCTTAATACATGTAATGTAGTAGGGTTCCATTCCGGTAAAGTAACAAAGCATGCATTTTTTCCACTTATTCAATTTACCAACTTCTAGTCGGGGAGAAATAGCTGAATAACTACCTCCTTTTTCATCGACAAGTTGGGGTACATTACTTACAGCCATGGTAGGATCTTGATTTTAAAAACTTTTGAATGGTTTATAAAACTTTTTTTATAAATCAAACCGATCTGATACCACTTGTCCTTCCCGTTTAAGTATATTAAACTTATCTAGAAAGTTTACCTTATCTAGCCAATGCTTATACGTAATGTAATGAAAAGGTTTTGTAAGGATAGATATAACACCCTGTGTTTTCAAGTCATTGACGACGTCGATAAATCCGCAATGTACCTTTTGTATTGTACGCGTTTGCTT
>BQNB010056790.1:0-36224 GCA_026074375.1 Tanacetum coccineum
ATTTTGACCTTTTGCCTTGTGTAAGGGCATTTGGTTGAGATTTGCATTTGTGTTATTTTATATATACGCTATCAGCGAATCAATACTCTAGAGAAATGTATGAATGAAACAGTAATGATCACACACAAACAATAAACACAAAACTCACAGCTTCAATATTATAAATAATACGAGTACTCTTAAGTACTGGGGTTACACAACCTTGAAGCTAATATAATTTCTCTCTCAAAGGTATCTCTAAAAGTTCTAACTATCACTACTCTAGGGATCTCCTTTTATAGAAATACAAGGAGCCCTTTACAAATATATCTGCCTATCTATTAGGAACAGTTACAATTCAAAACTAAATATTCCGAAATCCTCTCCATACCTTCTTATCTTCATATCATCAGCTTTGACTATTTAGCAGTACAAACTTCTTCAACTAGCAGTATTAAGTTTCATTAGCAGTACTAACTTTGTGCTGACAGTACTAACCTTGTGCTGGCAGTACTAACCCCTTTAGTACTGTTGGCAGTATTAAGTCATATGAAGATTTATTCCCAACATTAAATGTTTAAAAATACTAAACTATTTATAAAAAAAATGGAAAATTTATGAAAAATAGCTTGAATAATGTAGAATCTAAGAAAAATAAGTTGGTGAAAATAGCTTATCAAATAAGCTGTGAAATAAGTTAAAAATTGTTTATAAGCTAAGATGCCTAATATAAAAGATTAATTGTGCAATCCAAAACTGAAAAATACCCCAGGGCATGTTGGTAGGGAGTGTGTGTGTGAGGTTTATAAAAGGGTTGATGCTAGGTTAAGGTTGGGGGTTCGAGTCTTGCTCACCCCCGACTTCCTTAGTTTCCCCCTTTTTTTTGCAAAAATTAAAAAGCAAAGTTGTAAAATAGCTTATAATAAGCTATTTTGTGAAACAACTAGCTAATCAATAAGCCATTTAATTATCTTAAAACAGACATAAAGCACTTGACTACTTTTTTTACATTTTACAAAACTTAATAAGCAAAAAACTAAGATAAGCTAGAAACATAATCAAATAAGCATTATCAACTAACTTCTAACCTAATAAGCTAGTTTAAACAGGAAATAAGCAAGAGAAAAGGCCACAAGCTGAAATAAGCAAAGTAAGCTTTTTATACTAAACTGGAAACTAAACAGACAGTATAGCACCTTTTGAGCTTAAATTTGAGTAACCAAATGGATCCTTGTGATAATAAGCCCTATACCTTCTTAAACCTAGGCTTAAAGACTACTGAAAAAATAACTTGAAAAGTATTTTGAAACGCAAATAATTAAAGAAAAAGCGGGTTGAAAAAGCTATCTACTCAATTTTTTTGTTTTTCAAAGTTTAATGAAAAATGACAAAATACTGGTTTTACACTTAAAAACAGATAAGCTAACAGTCTAATTTTTACAAAATAAGCATAAAAAATGTAATCTAGCCTACAATCTACTAGTTTACTTAATTTGAAAACTTAAGACCTATTTTTACCTGCTGATTTTTCAGCTTGAAAATGGCTTTTAGACAAAAATTGATGCTGATGCATTTGACAGTTTATAACCAAAACTTAAGACTAAATGATGCAGGCTCAGGAACTTGAATTCTACACTAATAAAACACCAAAACAAATACAAAATGACCAATAAAATCAGCTAGAACAAGTTTAAGCACAAAGAGCTTATGAATCTGAGCTTATGACCTCAGATTCATACAGTTTGCACAAAAACCTATTAAAATCAAATTGAACCTAACAAAAACCTTAAAAACTAATCTTATAAACTTCAATAATAGATTTAAATTCAATTTAAAGAACCAAATGGCTCTTGACAGTACTAACTCGAGTTAGTACTGCCTTGAGCCAAACACCCCTTTAAATTGCTTAAATCCATTTAAAGCTTATGAAAATAAGATTTAAGGCACAAACTACAAATACCAGATATTTATTAGCTTATTGAGGTCCTAATGAGCATATTTCAACAATCAAATAAGCTGCAACAATAAGCTAACAAGTTATGCTAATATTTTTGGTTTTTATGACTGTTTTATATCAAAAGCTATTAAAATGAAATTTAGACTACAAACTAAGTACAATAAGCATTAAACAATAGTGATAAGCAACATTAAGCTAATAACATCTGTAATAAGCTAATATTAAGCAGTAGAATAAGCAGACAAACAATAAGCATATAAAGTAAGCTTAAAAGAGAGAAATGAAATGTACCTTAATCCCTTTGCACAAAACAGGGATAATAAGGCTCTAAGAGCTAATCAACAAGCTCTGGCTTGTTATAAACAAGCCAGTAAGTCCATAAGCCCATCCACAATTGGCTTATCATCCATATTTAAAAGCTTTGGTAATTTAGGGAGGAATTGAGTGATCAACAAAGTTCAATTAAGCTTTTAAAAGTTTAACTGAGTACAATTAACTAAAATAGTAAGAGTAGCTTAAAAGGAGTTTAAAAAGAGCTTATGATAAACATGATTGCTATATAATGAAACAGAATTTAAAGAACAGTTTAATATAAAAACAGAATTTTATTAAATTCAAAGGAGATTACACTGCTTTAAAAGGAAATTACATTGAGAAAACAATTATAAGCTAAAAATGAGCTACTAGACTGAAATAAGCTACTCCTACCCTAAATCTAATCCTACTCCTCCTTCCCTTTGTGAGTGAGGGTTCCCTTTTATTTATAGGTTTGAGAAGAAGCTTTTAGGTCTCAAACGCTCCTCTTGATCTTTTAATTTCATGCGTCCATTTCTTGCAATAATTGGATCCTCATTCTAGGCCGTTTGATCATTAAATGAGCACACGGATTGCCAGCGTGGCAATCCGTGTGTCAGAGGCTTTGTGCTTCTTTAACAAAGGATTTAGTGTAATTTTTCATTCCTTGTGTGTTTCTTAAGGATCCCGCGTGTCATTCCCTTGTCAATTCTATCCAATGAGAGAGCTTTGATGACGATTTTTGATGCTGACTCATTACTTGGTACACGAATCTTTATTCTACGTAGTTAATTGAGATTTACCCTTTGTTTTTGACAGGGTAATTAGCTGAGAACGATGATGAATAGTAAAAATGGACTTTCCCACGCTTTGTCTCTTTTCTTTTTATAACTTATGGTTGACCAGGGAGTGTGAGGTGTTGACTTGGGCCCGAGTATACAAGTATTGGGCCACAGGTGAGTGTTTGGGCTTGGTTTTAATGGTTTATAGTTATAAGAGATAACGACCGTTATCTCTTTAATAAAAAGGAGATAACGGTGTTAGGGTTTAGGGACTTTTGATGAAAATGAGTTAACAATAAGGGCATTTTGGGTATTTTGAGGATTTTGTCTTTTGTGAGTTGACCAATGGTTGACCAAGAGTTGACTGTTGATGACCTTTTGCTAGAAACTTCCGGCTCTTGTGCACTCTATCCGTTCTCGTGTCCATGTTTGTCCGGTTTTGACCGTTTTCTTGTGATTTTTGCATTATCCGTACCTACACATTTACAATCAACAAAATACACAAATACAAACATATTTGTGCACATTTTGATCATTTAAGGGCCATTTTTGGTATAGAAAGGATATGTGATTTCTCACATATCAACACCAATAATAAGCTTTATGAGACCATTTGGGTGTCCTGTTACTATTCTTAATACCTTAGATCACCTAGGTAAGTTTGATGGGAAGGCTAATGAGGGATTCTTTGTTGGATACTCTGTTAATAGTAAAGCATTTAGAGTATTTAACAGTAGAACCAAGATAGTAGAGGAGACCTTGCACATTACTTTTCTTAAAAATAAACCTAATGTTACAGGGAGTGGACTAGAATGGCTTTTTGATATTGATACACTGGCAAAATCTATGAATTATAAGCTAGTTGTTGCAAGGAATCAAACTAATGGTAATGTAGGTACCAAAGAAAGTATAGACGCAGGTCAAGTTGGGAAGAAAACAATACCTAGTCATGAATATATACTGCTAACATTATGGACTCCTGATTCACCTATCTCTTCAAGTCCTAGGAGATCAGATGATGAGGTTGCTGATGATGCTGGAAAGAAATCTACTAAGGATCCAGCAAATGAAGGTGATAAGGATGATCAAGACTTAAGAGATGAATTTGAAAGAGAATTTGAAAGGTTGTTTGTTCAAGGGAAAGAAGCTGAAATTAACATTGACAGCACTAATAGTATTTCTGCTGTTAGTTCTCCTATTAATACTGTTGGAACAAAGGATGCTGATGATGAACCAATGATGCCTAAATTAGAAGATACTGGCATATTTGGTAATGCTTATGATGATGAAGACTTTGTTGCAGGAGGAGACATGAATAACTTGGAGTCTTCTATGTTTGCCAGTCCTATTGCAACAACAAGAGTTCACAAAGATCATCCAGTTAAACAGATTATAGGAGATCTACATTCAGTACGTCAAACAAGAAGGGTGGCCAAGAATTCCGAAGAACATGGTTTGGTGAGTTTAATTTAAAAGCAGAGGAGAACAAACAACAAAGATTTTCAAAATTGTCTATTTGCTTGTTTTCTATCACAAGTAGAACCCAAGAAGGTGATTCAAGCTTTGACAGATCCAAGCTGGATAGAAGCAATGCAGGATGAGCTTCTACAGTTTAAATTGCAGAAGGTTTGGACTTTGGTTGATTTACCATATGGCAAGAGGGCCATTGGGACAAAATGGGTCTACAGGAACAAGAAAGATGAGAGAGGTATTGTTGTTAGAAACAAAGCAAGGCTGGTTGCACAGGGTTACACTCAAGAAGAGGGAATAGATTATGATGAGGTTTTTGCTCCAGTTGCTAGGATTGAAGCAATTAGGTTGTTCTTAGCCTATGCCTCATTCATGAACTTTGTTGTTTACCAGATGGATGTAAAGAGTGCATTTTTGAATGGCAAGATTAAAGAGGAAGTTTATGTCTGTCAACCTCTAGGGTTTAAAGATTTAGAGTTCCCTAATAGAGTTTATAAGGTAGAAAAGGCATTATATGGTCTACATCAAGCCCCTAGAGCTTGGTATGAGACTTTATCTACATATTTATTAGACAATGGATTTTAGAGAGGTCAAATAGATAAAACTTTGTTCATTAAAAGGGTCAAAGGTGATATTCTACTAGTTCAAGTATATGTTGATGATATCATTTTTGGATCTACTAAGAAGGAGTTATGCACTGAGTTTGAGAAATTGATGCACAAAAAGTTCCAGATGAGTTCTATGGGTGAGCTCACTTTCTTCTTAGGATAGCAGGTGATGCAAAAGGAAGATGGGATTTTTATTAGCCAAGACAAGTATGTGGATTAAATTTGGAAGAAGTTTGGTTTTTTAACTATGAAGACAGCAAGTACACCTATGGAGACTTCAAAGCCTTTGATGAAGAATGAAAATGCTAAAGATGTTGTTGTTCACTTATATAGATCAATGATTGGCTCATTGATGTATTTAACATCTTCAAGGCCTGATATTATGTTTGTTGTATGTGCATGTGCAAGATTTTAAGTCACACCTAAAGTTTCACATCTTCATGCTGTGAAAAGAATCTTTAGATACTTGAAAGGTCAACCTAAATTCCCTGTAAATAGTGCCCTTGTTATCGCTATAGGACTCACCATTTGATTGGAAGCTATACTGACAGAGACTATGCTGATCAGGTTAGACAGGAAAACATAACAGGATGGTTGTCAATTTCTTGAGAGCAGATTGGATTTCATGGCAATGCAAGAACAAACAATGGTTGTAAGTTTCTACACTGAAGCAGAATATGTAAAAAGCTGCATCAAATTGTAGTGGTACATGTGTTTATTGATCCAAAATCAATTGCATGATTATGATACAACTTATGAACACCAAGATTTTCATTGACAATAAGAGTACTATCTCATGTGAAGATCTAGTATTTCACTCAAAATCTAGCACAATTCAGATCAGACAACCACTTTATCAAAGATTCCAATGAGAAGAAGCTATTCATAAAGATGATCAAGAATCACCCTATCAGAATGTTGCATATTTGCTTACAAAAGCATTTGATGTTAGTCGTTTTCAATTTTTGTCTGCTAGCATTAGAATGCTTAATCTCTGAGGTGTGATTTGGGATAGATGATGATTGGAATGGGTATGAAATACTACTTGTAGAAATTAGGGTTTTACTGATAACTCAAAAGTTAGTGCTTTTGGCACGACTTGATGTTGTTGGGCGAAAAATTAGTGCTGCCAGGCAAAAAGTTAATGCTGCTGGGCTAAGTTAGTGCTGCTAGGTTACCATTGGGGTTAAAACTGCTAAGGGTGTCTTTTGTAAATTAAATGGTTAATCAACTGTTGTTTTTGGTTTGCTTAAATTCCCTATAAAACGTTACGATTACTCAAAAATTACTCTTAAACACTCTCAACGCTCTCATGTTTTAACAAACCCTAACTCGATTTCATCACCTACATTTACAATTATCATCAATGGCGGACTTAACCTTTGCTGATTCTCACAATTTGGCGTACTTAAAAAAATCAGAAGCCAATGCTGATTTTTGCAGAGATATTATTTCCTAATGCAAGCCCTAATAGTTAAGCCTAACTATAAGTCCTAACTAGTATATGTGTCCTATATTGAGCAGTTTTTGGTCTACTGCAAAGATCAAAACAGTTAATAATGAAACATAAATACGTGCCAAAGTTGATGGCAAGACTATAGTAATAACAGAATCATCTATGAGGAGAGATCTTCACTTTGATGATGAGGATGGTATTACTTGTCTAACAAACACATAGATTTTTGAAAACCTTCAATTGATAGGATATGAAAAGCTTTCTGATAAAGCTTACTTTCAAAAACCTTTCTTTTCCCCTCAATGGAAGTATCTCATACAAACCGATCCTTGACAAAGTTTTAAGTTCTAAATCAACTGCTTAATTAATTTTGGTACTAATATAGCATCAGCAGTTAATGTTTGGCTAAAAATCAAAAATTTATTTTTTCTAAATTAATTTTTGATTGTATATTGAGAAACTTAAGGAATTGATGGATATGTGTACAAAACTCTCTAACAGGGTTCTTGACTTAGAGAATGTAAAAGATGCTCAAGCTTTGGAAATTAAAAAGTTGAAGAAAAGAGTTAAGAAACTGGAAAGAAAGAACAAGTCAAGAACTCCACAACCAAAAAGAAGGGTGTACAAGCCAATATTTTGAGTCCCTCTGAAGAGATTGGTGGAGTAAGGAAGCATCCAAGCAGACATGGAGGAATAATGACAAAATTGAAGAACTTAATGTTGCTGAGGATGAACATATGTTTGACTTATCGGATTTGGCTGGTACAAAAGTAGTGTTTGAAGAAGAGCCTATTGAGCTTGTGAAAGATAAAGGTAGTGCTGAAAAAGGTGTTAGTGCTGCTAAAGATAAAGATATTTACTGCTGATCCATTGTTACTACCGTAGGTGGAGACAGTTACTACTTCCATTTGTTAATCCAGAAGGATGTTTACTTTGGCTAAGACCTTGATGGCAATCAGAAGTAGTGCTTCAAGACCACAAAAGTTAAAGGGAGTTTCTCTTTAAAGAGCCAAGTAAACCAACAACAATAAGAACATCAAGACCTTAACCTCAGATTCCAGCAAAAGATAAAGGAAAAGGCATCATGCAAGAGCCTGAGAAACCAGTGAAAGTGAAAGGCAAAATATCAAATTGAATATTATAGCCTGATGTAGCTCAAAGACTTCAAGCAGAGTTAGATAAAGAAGCCAGGCTTAAAAGAGAAAGAGAAAAAGAAGCTAGTAATGCTGCATTGATTGACGAATGAGATTCCATTAAAGCAAGAATAGATATTGATGCTTAATTAGCTGAAAGGCTTCAAGCAGAAGAGAGAGAACAAATGTCTATTGAAGAGGAAGCTAGACTACTAATGGAATTTACTGCAGCCAGAAAGAAATTCTTTGCTGCAAAAAGAGCTGAAGAGCAAAGGAACAAACCACCTACCAAAGCATAGAAGTAATAAAGAAAAGAAGAATTTGTAACCTAACATGAAGAGCATATTGGCAGATACAAGGACAGAAGTTTTAAAGGTACAAGCTTTGATTCAAACAGCAAATGTTGACAAATGATTACAATCAGTAAATAATATTTATTCCTATGGATATTGATAGTATGGAAAGAAGACAGAAGTAGTAACAAAAGAACAAGAGCAGTACTTGTGAAGAAAGTGTCAAAGACAGAAGGTAGAGATGATGCTGAGAAGGCAAGCTTAAATATTGTTGGAGATAGTTCTAAATGATGATAGTGCTTTCAATATTGAATCTTTAGCTACAAAATATCTAATAGTTGACTAGAAGACACACATTCTAGCAGAAGACATTATCAATTATCAGATCATCAGAGCTGATGGAAGTACTAAATATTACAAGTTATTCAGTGCAATCTTGATGATTTTAATAGAACATATGTTGTTAGATTTGTACAGGCTGGTAAGAAAGAATTTTAGACAACAAGCCTAAAGGATATGGACAGAATGCTTTTGGGTAGACTCAACACTTTATTTAAACCAAGTGAGGAAGATGAAATTTGGAAAACTCAACAGGACTACACATTGATAAGCTGGAAGTTATATGATTCATGTGGAGTTCATTTATTATTGATGGATACTGGATGTTCTATTCACATGCTAGTAGAAAAGAATAACCTCTTACACAAGAAATGCTTTCAAGAATGTTGAGTGGGAGGCTAGAAGTTGATCATGAATGTGAAGATTGCATTTGAGCTCTAGAGTTTACAAGGATCACAGTTTAATGAAGGTAAAGAGTGTTTGGATACATCTCCTGATGATCTAAGAAGATTTTATTACAAGAAACTTGAATATTAATATGATGAATATCAAGTATTAGGGGAAGATTGTTGGAATTAAATGATTTTTAACTGTAGAGTACTTTTGGTTCAAGTTACAACTGGCGAGTTGGTGGTTACTGCTGCTGCCATAGATCAAAGAAAATGATCTAAGTCATTACTACTGTTCGGGGGGTGGGGGGGGGGATATAATATTAGGTACTCGCCAGTTACAATTGTTTACTAACTAGCTAGAAGAGTTTCTGCTGTTAGACTTAGTTAGTACTGTTAGTCTGATTATTACTTCTAAGTGATATTTATAGATTATTTTTAGGAAAAGATATGTATGCTTATAAAACTCGTTGTAAGCCATTAGGGTTTCCTTGTGTATAAAAGATATCCTAGGGCATGCAGTTTATATATAATCAATTGTTCATATACAGTCATTTATAGCTTACAGGTTTTGTTATAACCCTAAACACTTTAAGAGTGTTCGTATTAATATATTGAGCTTAAAGTTAGGTATTATACAATCTTATTTGTCACTATTTATTGCTTATTTTTCTTAGTATCATTAGACTAGATTCCGCAATAGTCTTCGATATAATACATCAAAGTTTTTTATCATAAGTTGTCCTTGGATATATTCAATTATAATTAAGCCTTTTACAAGCTAAGCAAGATCTATTCAAGTGGGATCAACAATATATATATATATATATATATATATATATATATATATATATATAGTAGGGATCCAGTGAGAAGTAAATTAAAATAAGAAGTGGTAAGAAGTGACTAAAACCACACATTTGAGATGCAACGACTTTCATTAGATGCATTTCTATTCATCTAGATGCACCATATAGAGTTTCGAAAGTTAATTTGATGTGTAGATGGTGCAAATTGATTTTCATGATTTTGGCACATGTAGAGGACCAAAAAATAAGAGAAATCATGAAATGCATCTAAAATACGTATATGCATCTAATTAAAAGCTAGAAAACACATTTATATGCATTAAATGCATATAAGATAATAGAGAATGCATCAATTAAGTCGATGGCATCTCGATATGCGGTTAATAGTTACTCTTATCCTTCTTATTTTAAGATAACTTCTTATTTGATCCTAACTTCTCACCTCTCTCTCTCTCTCACCTCACTATTTAACATATAATATATATATCTATAACTATATATATAAATAATATATATATATAATATAAATATAGTATAAAAATAAATATACTTACCTCCCCTTGTGTATATTTTACATTTATTTATTTAAATGTTATTTATATAAACACTAGAACTTTTCTCAAGACATTGTGAATGACACGATGGTCTTTGAAACCTTTTTCATGATTTTACATAATACCGTTTACATAACATTGAAAGTTGTCACAGTTCGCTAATCCCATTAGTTACCTTACCATTCAACTCTGAGTTTGAATACCCGTCTCACATTGTTGAAACACCTGCGTCATCTTATGACCCGTCTTGCCTAGTAAAACTTAAGTTGGAAACTATCATAGACCCTATTTTCTTTAGGAATTCATGTTGTACTATCTTTTCGTTCGTTGTACTATGTGGATGATTTAAATTATTTATCAAACTCATATGTCATGAAAACTTCGTCGATTTTACTTTATCTCTCTTTTTATTTATACAAACCACTCTTTAAACTATTATAGTCCCTTAAATATTTCTACAACTACTTTACAAACCATTTCACTACCACATAATAAACTATTTCGTTGTCTTCCATAAACTGCTTTGGTATGTGCTTAAATACACATACTTTTTTCTAAATAAAACGAGCTTAAATGACCAAAAACGGACTTAAAATGCCAAAAATATGCTTGTTTTGCGTTATGTACTGTGCAGGTAGCGGATATTCACAAAAAGACAAAAACCAGACAAAACCGATCACGAGATTGGAAAGAGCGTGGAAAACCAAAGCCGAAAGCGTATGCATCTTAGTGGGCCAACCAAACCCAAGTTAATAGGCCAAGTCAGCCCATTAAGCTTACTTATTATAACAAAAGCTCAAAAACAGCTTTACACCCCGTTAGAAAAATGTGATGCAAATCTATCAAGTACGAGTACGAGATACGATTCATCATTTTAAGCTTTTGGTAAAAAACCGAGATGTTTGACTATACCCAAATGTTTTCTTGCTTGATAAACATTTCTAAACACCTCACGAAAAATGAATGAAGTATAATTCACTCAACACTCATTTATTTAATTAGTGGTGGAGTATATAAGAGAAATCACACTCATAGCTTAGTCGTGACAAAATTTATTAACATAGGTTTGTACAAGAAACAAAACTCCACTGACGTGGCGTAAGCACCAAGTGTACACATCTAAAGAGGTCTTTTATTGGGTTGTAACGTTAGGATTCGGGTTAATAAAGGGTATGAATAAGGCATGGAATTCTTTTATGAGAGGGTGTATCACTAACATTCAAGTCAAAAGTCTAATACCCATTGTTGCTAGTCACCGAACAATCCGCAAATTGCGGAAATGATTATAGTTACCAACTTCCTCCTTCATTCACATACCGATCACCATATATATCACGTCTTAGCATATTGGCTAGTTTATATCCAAACATACTTCATCTTCCATCATCTTCATAATTAATATAGCACATTGGCTATAATTGTCATTGTCACACCCCGCCTAGGCGAAAACACGAGGCGTAACATCATAGGAATAATCATCACAACAAATGGTGTCAACATAGAGAAACTAAATTGAAATAGATAATACAAATGATACACATGTGTCATGACAATTAATCTAACACAAGATAAAGGAGTCTTGCATTACGATATCAAAGTCATACGACAAGGAAACATAAATCCAAGGGTCGATCAAAACAATCAAATAACAACCAAGTATCAAACAATTCAGATGACTTAAATAATATCTCTAGGAGAATGACTCCGCATGCAAGCCTACGTCTCACTAGACACTCTTTCCTAAACTTCATCAACCTCAAGATGGTTACCTGTAAAATTGATGCTTAAGAACGTCACACAAAGGGATGATGGAAGAATTCATAGGTTTACGACACACAATCTAACTTTAAAATAAATTACTGTGATTAATAAAACATAGCAGGATAATTAAGCTAGCTAATATACAAGCTAACATGCAATCATACCAAACAACCACAATTGGGATGTAACGTGCCCACGATCCACATTATACATTCATAGGTAACCTCGTTACCCTCCGATCAGAACACACAGAAATTGGTAGAAGCACTACCCTCCAATTGGAACACACAGAAATATAATGGGTAGCATCGCTACCCTTCAATTAGAACATACAAAAACTTCACCACATGTAGCACATAACATATAATAACCACTTAAATGCCCATGCACTAAATAAAATCACATAATCACAGCAACTTAAAAACATTTCCAAAATACTTGCATCATTTCCATCCCGATAAAACATAAGAAAAGAGGGGCTATGAAACTCACCTAAATGCTCAAACGCAGCTTCTAAATCTCAACACGCAACTATAGAAATAAATAAACACTGTACAGCGCGACCAGCTAAATGGCTCTAGTCCTAGTAACGAACATATGTTGGATGTCTAAGGTTTAGTTAGACCATCATGGTTCACCCCGGACACCATTCCCAACCTTAACTAGCTCATTAACACTTTACACATCTCCTTTTTATAAAAACAGAATTGCAGAATTTTTGTGTCTCTTTACGTGCTCAAAACCCTTACTTAATGACCTTAATAATTTATACCAAAAATCACCCATGTCAATTATAAGTATATTTAGCTACCTTGGTGATTTCCAAGTATTACTACATGTTTTAACTACCACAAATAAAATCAATCTTAAACTGTCCTAATTCGGATCTTATGCACACGAACATGTATCACTCTAACTAGCCATACTTAGACATGCTTCAGAGGCTATTTTTCACAGGATTTTCAATAGACATAGGAACATAACTACTGTATAAGGGATAACTTAATTATCACTATAAGTATGGTTTCACCCTCACAAACATGACCTAATCTCACCCGTATTTACTGTTTTGACCACTTTGTTCTAGAGTTAATTGAATGCCTTCCCGACCTTAAAAACATTCGAGCTGGATTTTAGTGGAAAGTAACTCTTTTTTAGCTTTATTCATAGACCTAAGCAAACAATCAATACTTCTTTTATCAATCTAGATATCAGTCCGTTAATCACGTCCCAAAAATCTGCTTAACCCTAAATCAAGTTTAACGCAAATCTAACCTAAACTAATTGCATGAACATTACCGCCCAATCAAGCCTAATCGACCATAGCATCGATTAAAAATCAATATATTCAAATTTTATGAAAACCTAGATCCATTAATAAATTAATGTACATGAATATCATAAACTACTAGGATGAAACATACTTACCTTAATGCCAACACCTAAACAACAATCCTTGATCAAAAACTCTTGGTTCCTTGTTCTTATGGTTTTAATCGACACCAAGTGTGTTATTGGCTGCATATTTGGCTGGAATAGTTTCCGGAAGGATAATGAGCTAGGTTTGGTTTTTTTGGGGATAAGTTAGCTTAATCTAATCCTAGTCTAACTCAAACTCTCTAAAGATAATGCATCTTTTATAATTTTTTCCTTTATAAATGCCGATTACTATATATCATATATATATATATTTATAATTTATTTTATTTATTAAATCATTAATTACTCATTTACCTTTAATCCCTTAAGTTTTTACAAAAACCTATGTAAATTTGGTAAACCATTTTGCTCAAAAACTACTTTCTAAAAATAACTTTCATTTCACCATTTCACTTTCTATTTTTAGAAAGTCCACTATAAATACCTAAATTTCACTCACTTAACTCTCCTTCAATGTGACACATTTTCCTTAAACGCTTTAAGACCCGAATAAGCCAAATTATTGAACGTAGCATGTGCGATATCAATACGTCATTCCTTTCCATGTATCACTAAATTGAACAAATGGAATACTTCATCACGCAAACCACAAACAACCTCATAATGAGATCTAAACCACCATAAAATGATATTAAGCACATTACTTAACCCACTTAGCACACATAAAAGCACATAGCACAACACCTAAAACACATAAAATGAACTCTTAGCCATATCTAAAGGTATGACTAACCTGCTCAATTCACAGGTGTCACAGTATCCCCTCCTTTAGGAAATCTCATCCTGAGATTTAACTATCCGATTCATTAGCACGATCAACAACAACTGAGGATACTTAGACTTCATATAATCTTCGTGCTCCCAAGTGAACTCGGGACCACGCTTTGAATTCCAACGAACTTTCACAAGTGCAATTCTACTACGTTTCAAACTCTTAACCTCACGATCCATAATTTCTACAGGTTCCTCAACAAAACGTAAAGTCTTGTCGATTTTGATTTCATCAACTCACATGCAAATTACATTCCCCAAACACTTCTCAAATTTGACACATGGAATGTGTTCAGTACACCAATCAATTCCTCATGCCATCTTTACGAAGCTATAGGCTGATCCCACTCAGGATCTCGAATGGTCTAACATATCTCTGTGCTAACTTTATCCTTCTTCCAAATACATACTACGCCTTGCCATGACGACACTTTAAAAACACCTGATCACCACCTTCAAACTCTAACGTTTTACGTCTCTTTATCCAGCAAAGCTCTTTTTTACGATCTCTCGCCGCGTTTAGGCTTTTCCTTAAACCAACACTCCATATCAAATCATTTCTTGCACTAACTCGGGTCCAATCAAACTACTCCCTCTAATCTCTGCCCATAGAACATGCGACCTACATTTCCTTCCATACAAAGCTTCAAACGGAGCACACCGAATGCTCAAATGATAACTACCACCAAAATCGATAACACATGCCCTCATTACATTCTCCAAAGTCCGAATCATAAATTTACTTTGTCAACCGTTGAGGAAATCATTAGTATACTTAAATCCATTCGCCATCTCTAACACTTTCTGCAGCGTCTGCCAAAACTACGGGGTAAATCATCCATCTCAATATGAGTCTAAAAAAGAAGATCGTCACCATAATTCCCATTCCTTGCTTATAATCGCAACAATATAAATCTTTGCCTAACTTCACATCTTGGAAATCTTCTTGTATAGCTAGACAAATAGCTAACTGGTCAGTTCAAACGCCCATCACCCAAAATCAAAATCATACTCACTACTTGACCTTGAAATTTAGTGGATAAAATCCATGGTGATTCTCTCTCATTTTCCACTCAAGTATCTTAGGACGTTGCAGCAAAGCCAAAAGTCTTTGACATTGCAGCCTCACGCTCTAAACAAATCCAACAATTGCTAACATAATGTAGCTATAATCCTTTCTACACGTGGCTGCAAATACATGTTCTCCAAGGTTATAGAACGACTTATCCGCTACTGTTTGGGATTGTTTTTAAAAACCTAGTACCGATGCATGGGCCTCATCCATTACACTTCCCACCAATAGAACCCAAATTCGATCCCATAAAGTACAAACTCTCGTCTTATTTTCTTTCCATTTGTTGATCTAAACCATGTAGCCTTTCTGTGAGTACTTTCTCTTGCATGAAACGCCTCACCTTTGCTGCCAGTATCATTCCTCTTACACTCTAGATTTCACTCTCTCCTTCTACTTAACGCATCACCCACTACATTCGCTTTATCGGAGTATCACACAAATCATTTTCAAAAGTCTGAAAAGCCTCTTCTTTTTCTACGCTCCACTCATACTTCTGATTCCTCTCTGTTAGGGAAGTAAGGGGTTTCAACAATCTAAATTTTTTTTGCAATGAACGTTGGTAGTAACCTTCCAATCCTAAGAATAATCATCCAATTCCTCACTGCCTCACTCTTACTCGGGTCTACGTGAATACATTATGGTTGACCACGTGACCAAGGAAAATGCACTTCTTCCAATCAAAACCTACACTTAAAAACTTAGCAACGCTTCACCTTCCCTCTGTGACTCCACACAAAGTTCAAATGAACTTCATAGTTCTCCTTCGACTTGAGTAGGCCAGAATGTCAATCCACAAATTTGAAAAAAAATATGAGACAAACCTACCTAATACGGTTTGCAACCCTGTTCATTAAGTCCATGATAACCGCTGGTGCATTGGTTAACCCAAAAGCATAACCGTAAGTAGCTCAAAATGTCTGTATCTCGTTTGAAATGCGGTCTTTGGAATGGCATCCTCATGCACTCGTAGCTGATGATAACCTGACTGAAAATCTATCTTTAAGAAAGGACATGCTACACTCGTAACTGATCAAACAAGTCATCAATCCTAGGGAGTGGATAACGTTTTTTAGACAGTTAATTTTTTCAACTCCCCTATGATCAATACACATACGAAAGAACCATCCTTCTTCATCATAATCACTCATGTGCTCCCCACGGAAAATGAACTAGTCATATGAAACCCTTGTCTCAACTCTTAAGTTTTCAGACAATTCTTGCATTTCTGAGGGTGCTAGACGATATGGAGACTTCGCGACCGACGTCGCTCCAGGAACCAAGTCTGCACAGAACTCAACTTGTCGCTGCGGTGGTCATCGACAATCTTCCCAGAAACACATCAATAAAATCTCGTACGATGGAAATATCACTCAATTTCAGTTCATCTATTCTTAGCGGTTCATTAGTGGCTGTTGGCGGCTCGCAAAGTACGTTACCCATGAACTCTAAGTATCCACCCTCTTTTATCGTATCCTAACTACCTCTCAAGACATACTATCAACGAACTTCCGCTGGACAACCAATCCATTCAAAATCACATCCAAGCTTCATACTCAACAGTTAAAAATCAACGAACTCCAAGGTTACGAAACAATTCAATAGGTAAACAAACGAAATCGAAAAAAAAAAAAAAAACAAAGACTAGAATACAATATATTGGGATTCCACATATGCAAATAGCCGTAGATCAAATGACATAAGAATCCTTTGAAAGAAAGGATACGTATATGTACCGAGTGAACACACGAACAAAAAAAATCAATAGGCGTACCACGACAACAGAACACATAAAAAATCAGTACGAAAGATGGAAATTCTTATACCAATTATCGACTTTACTCAAAAGACCAAATTAAATAATGTTTTTATAAAAATCAATTTAAAATAAAGAAGTCACTTAAAGTATAAAAATCATTTTAAAGAATAATAAAAATTGTCTCAAATGTAATCTTTATAAAATTCATTCTGGTTGTCATAAAAATCTAGAGATGGTTATCTAATGGTGTATCGTACCTTACCACTATGAATCACTTTAAACTGCTTTTTTATAATAAAATAAATTTTTTTAACCACTCAACAATTTTCATATCCTATTTGCATAAGCCATTTAAACATATTCTATTTACAAAGATCATTTTAAACTTAGGCTTTTTTCCAAACACTAACACAATACTTCAAAAGGGCTTTTATAATTAGACATCAATTATAAAATGTGTTACTCAAACAAAGGACACCATAATACCAAAAGGGATCATAAAAACACTCGTACAGACAAACACAATTCATTTGTTTGAAAATGAAAGAAAATACCAGGAACATATACTCAAAATAAAATTCAAACGAACTCGTACAAGAAACTCATGCAAGACTTACGTACCCAAAAGAAAACGTAAGGTTCCTTAACCAAATAACGATCAACAAAGCAAACCTAAAAGCATTATTACTAACACGTCGCCAACGGGTTATGAAAACCAAGGGATATACAACCAAGGGAGTAATGATCCACACTAATATGTTAGGAACAATTAGTGCTTAAAAGAAACGTTGATACTCATACGAGTAATCAATGCAACAAAATATCTAACAAAACGTCGCTATATCCAAAAGAGCAGATCCGAACAACAATATACATCAAGACGTCGAATAGGAAAAATTGGGTATCCTTACTAACAAAGTACGATGAAGGGATGCTAAGCTTAGACTAGGAAATCCGGAACAAACAACTTAGGCAAACGAGGCAACCTCCAAATATCATTACTAGGTAACCGCAATACTAGATAGAAGGGAAACTTACTATCTATACAACTTAACTTAACATATCCTCCAATTAGGGTAGGAGAATAATTCTCTACCCATACCACCATCCTTATCATGAATACGCATAAAAAACATATTACACTACCACCTTACAACCAAACACAAATAAATACAATCATGGTCACAAGTCTACGTGTGTGATGCCTTTATAATTATGTTGGCCACCATAATTATAAGTGCCTCCTTTTACACGTGTACTTACTTCCAAGACTACCATTTCAATCATAATTTCACATATAAGCACATATTCCACATTGCACATCTTAAACCACTCCAACTTAACACATAAAGGATGCTCCATCAAATAACTACTTACTTATATCAAAATAAACATCGGAAACGAACAAAAAGAATTAAAGACCTCGCAACAACTCCCAAAATACGAAATATCAAAAAGAAATAATCAATAACAACATGACGAGGTAAAGGACGGGATAAACTTATGATGTATTATTTTGCATTTTTGATTTACTTAAGTTTAGAATAAATACTTGGAAGTATTTTTAAACGAAAGTAGACTCAATTATCTTTAAAATGACGAGTGGCACGACTTCTACAGACTTACGGTTGATTTTATATGAATTTTCAAAGTTTCTGAAAATCTGTCGAATCAAACAGGTGGCCCCTTGATTGATATGGGGGCCGACCAGGAATTAAAGGGACCGCCCTTTTGAGATAAGGGGGCCGGCACCTGGCACAGATTCGCCATTTTTGTACAAAATCATTTAGTGACTTAACGGAAAGATGTAGAACCTACTGAGTTTGATACCGAACATAAAACACTTATTTTAAGCATCATTTTTACTTCGAGCTAGTATACTAAGTGTATTTAACAACGAAACTAATAAAAGTTAAGCAACAAAACACTTTTCATATTTAATCCCCTTCATGGGTAATTTGATACATGGATCGTGCTCTATTTTTAAAACTATTTGTTTTGAAAATTAGAGAGAAGTGGCTCCTGATACCAATTATGGAAATCATAGAGGGGGGGGGGGGGTGAATACGTTTCCATTTAAAAACTTAAAACATTTTGTATCAAATTATCTATCAAGTTAGATGCAATATGATGAGTGTAAATAATACATCTATATCACCAAGTATCAAACAATTCAAATGACATAAATAAAATCTCTAGGTGAATGACTCCGCATGCAAGCCTACAGTCTCACTAGCCACTCTTCCTAACTTCAACATCCTCAAGATGGTTACCTGAAAATGATGCTTAAAACGTCAACACAAAGGTTGGTGAGAGTCATAGGTTTACGACACACAATCCAACTTTAAAATAAATTACTATGATTAATAAAACATGGCAGGACAATTAAGCTAGCTACTATACAAGCTAACATGCAATCATACCAAACAACCACAATTGGGATGGAACGTGCCCACGATCCACATCATACAGTCATGGGTAACCCCGTTACCCTCCGATCGGAACACACAGAAATGGGTAGAAGCACTACCCTCCAATTGGAACACACAAAAATATAATGGGTAGCATCGCTACCCTCCAATTGGAACACACAGAAACTTCACCACATGTAGCACATAACATATAATAACCACTTAAATGCCCATGCACTAAATAAAATCACATAATCACAGCAACTTAAAAACATTTCCAAAATACTTGCATCATTTCCACCGTAATAAAACATAAGAAAAGAGGGGCTATGAAACTCACCCGATGCACTAGCAGGTTCTAAACAAGATCAACACAAGCTACACAATACAAACACAAACGTGTTACACGCGACCAAGCGAAAAGCTTAAGTCCATGTAACACTCATATGATGGATGTCTAAGGGTTTGATAAACCATAAAGGGCCCCCACCCGACGCTTAACCCTCGTCCATTTAACACCTTACATTAGTTTTAACTAAACCATTTATTCCCCCCAAACAAATGCAGAATTTTAGTGTGTCTTGACTAACTTAAAAACCTTACTTGATGACCTTTATAAATTATACCAAAAATCATCTATGTTCCTTTATGTGTTCTCTAACTAACATTTGATTACTAAAAGCCATTTACATGCACAAGTACTCCTAAGAAAATCAAACTTCAAAACAGTCCCAATTCGGACATGCACACGCACTAAAAAGTTTGGACTTATTAACCATACTTAGACATAAAATTAAAAGCTATCCTTTTGGGTTTTTTTATATACATATGGAACTTAACTAATGTAGAAGGGATAATCTTAATTCCACTTTATAGTTAGGGTCTCACCCTCACAAACATGACCTAATTCTGACCTGTATTTACTGTTTTGACCCCTTTTGTTGCAAAAGTTATTTGAATGCCTTCTCGACCTTAAAAACCTTCAAGACCGGATTTTCTGGAAAGTAGACTCTTTTGGCTTGTTCATAACTTCCGCGCGCGACATATCAAAAACACATTTTTATCACTAGATATTATTTCGATAACATGACCCAAAATTCCTGCTCAACCCTAAATCAAGTTTAAAACAGCAAATTCTAACCTAACCAATTGGATGGAACATGACCATAATCAAGCCCTAATCACTCTAGCATCATTAAATATCATTAATATTACTGTATTTTTATGAAACCCTAAATCCATCATTGATTTTGTTACATGAATATACAAATCTAACTAAGAAGAACACACTTACCTTGAATACTAGCACCTAAACCACAACTCTTGAATGTTTCTTGGATCCAAAAGTGAAAATCAACTCCTTAGGGTTTTGGGGCTGAGATCGTACAACGGAAAAAAAGTAGATGATAATAAAATTATGAGCTAGGTTTTTTGTTTAATACTTACTTAATGTACTTTATCCCCCTAAATTTATAATTTTGACTCTTAACCCCTAAACCCTACATAACTGATCGCCACCCCTATAATTGTATTTATATATATAATATTAATATATATATATAATATAAATATATATATATATATATATATATATATATATATATATATATATATATATAATTTATTAATACCACTATTATTACATTACCTTAAGTTTTTATTAAAACCTAAGCTAATTTGAGTAAACCTTTTCACTTAAACGCCAACTATTAGACTTTCTAAAAATAACTTTTCATTTCACATTTCACTTTCTATTTATGGAAAGTTTATTGCAAACTTCCATATTTCAATCACATGCTTCTTTCAATAACTTACACTTCTTATAAATGCTTTACTCTTAAACCCAAAAATTGACGTAGCAATGCATGCAACACGTCTTTCATTTCATATCACCACACGTGAACAAATGGAATACTTAACACCAAACTCATATGCACACAAAACAAGGTAATCATTTACCTCTAAAATATAGAACACATAGCACGCAAGAAACATACAAAATGGACACTTAGCCATTTCTAAAGGTATAAACTAACCTGCTCAAATCGCGGTTGTCACACTATCCTCTCCTTATGGAAATCTCGTCCCGAGATTTAACTAGATGGTTCAACAGCCCGATCAACAAATAACTAAGGATACTTAGACTTCATATAGTCTTCGCGTTCCCAAGTGAACTTGGGACCACGCTTGATTCCACATAACTTTCAACACTTGGTATTCTACTCTACGTTTCAAACTCTTAACCTCATGGTCTAGTATTTCTACAGGTTCCTCAACAAAACGTATAATCTTTGTCAATTTTGTTTCATTTAACGGCACTGACAAATTACATTCCCCCAAACACTTCTTCAAATTACACATGGAATGTGTCATTACACCAATCAATTTCCTTTTCTCAAGCAATCTTAAAACCGGTTAAAGGGCTACAGGGCCATATCCTCTTAAAGGCTCACGAATGGTCCAACCTATCTCGTGCTGAACTTACCCCTTATTTCCCAAAACGCATCACAAAACCTTCCACGTGACACTTTTAACAACACATTCTCTCCAACCTCATACTCTATCATCTTACGTCCACTGTCCGCATAACTCTTTTGATGATCTCTTGTCGCTTGGAGCTTTTCCTTTATAACCACTACTTCATCAGTCGTTTCCTGCACCAATTTGGGTCGAATCAAACTACCTTCCCCAATTTCAGCCCATAACACGGGTGACCTACATTTCCTTCCATATAAAGCTTCAAATGGAGTACACCCAATGCTCAAATGATAACTACCACTAAAATCGATAACACATGCCCTCATTATATCTTCCAAAGTCTGAATCATACTTTCACTTTGTCCATATAAGGCCGCTTTAGGATGCTAAAGCATACTCAAATCCAATCACATCTCTAACACTTTCTGCAGCGTCTGCCAAAATCATGGGGTAAATCATCCATCTCAATTTGGGTTAATGGTCACCAGAATTTCATTCCTTGCTATTATCTCATCAATATAAATCCTTGCCAACTTCACATCTTGAAATCTTCTTGTATAGCTAGAAATTGAGCTAACTTGGTCAGTCTATCGACCATCACCCAATCACATCATACTCAGTACTTTGACCTTGGAAATTTGGTAATAAAATCCATGGTGATTCTATCTCATTTTCACTCAAGTATCTTAGGCTGTTGCAGCCTTCACCTCTTAAACAAATCCTACAATTGCTAACATAGGTAGCTATATCCTTTTCTACACATGGCTACCAATACATATCTCCAAGGTTATAGAACGTCTTATCCGCTCTCGGATGTACCAAGTATCTTGATGCATGGGCCTCATCCATTACACTTCCTACCAATAGAACTTAAATTCGATCCATAAAATACAAACTCTCATCTCATTTTCTTTCCATCTGTGGATCTAAGCCATGTAGCCTTTCTGCGAGTACGTTATCCTATTTGAACGCCTCACCCTGAGCTGCCAGTATCATTCCTTTTACTCCCTATAATAGTCCATGAGCCCATTGCCACGTAAACACGTTTTAGGTTTCACACCCTCCATCCTACTCAATGCATCAGCCACCACATTCGCTTTACGCGGATGATAGCAAATTCACATTCATAATCACCAAATAATCCGATCCACCTCCTTTGACTCATATTCAACTCCTTCTGATCAAAATATATGTTGAAGACTTTTATGATCCGTATAAATGACACTTTTCGTACGATACAAATAATGTCTCCAAATTTTTAGAGCAAACACCACTGCGCCCAACTCTAGATCGTGTCTTGTATAATTCTTCTTGTGTATTTTTAACTGCCTTGACGCCATAAGCAATTACCTTATTTCTTAATTTCTTTGAGCATAAAGCACACAACCTAATCCTTGATTTGAAGCATCACAGTAAACTACAAAATCTTCAACTCCATTAGGAAGTGACAATATCGGTGCATCACACAAATTATTTTTCAAAGTCTGGAAAGCCTCTTCTTGTTCCACAACCCACACATACTTTTGGTTCTTCTGAGTCAACGAGGTAAGAGGTTTAGCAATCTTAGAGAAATTTGCGATGAAACGACAATAGTAACCTGCCAACCCAAAAAACGATCGAATCTCAGACGATGTCATAGGAGCTTTCCAATTCTTTACTGCCTCTATCTTACCTGGGTCCACGTGAATACCACTCTGATTAACCACATGACCAAGGAATTGCACTTCTTGCAACCAAAACTCACACTTGGAGAATTTAGCATACAATTTCTTCTTCCTTAATAATTCTAAAACTAACCTCAAATGCACTTCATGATCTTCCTTTGTCTTTGAGTAGATCAAGATGTCATCGATGAATACAATAACAAACTTATCTAAATACGGTTTACATACTCGGTTCATCAAATCTATAAAGACCGCCGATGCATTGGTTAATCCGAAGGGCATAACGGTAAACTCAAAATGTCCATACCGTGTTCGAAACGCAGTTTTTGGAATATTGTCTTCATGTACTCGGAGCTGGTGATAACCCGATCGAAGATCTATCTTGGAGAAATAACATGAACCTTGTAGTTGATCAAATAAATTCATCATTCAATTGATAGGAATTATCGATTCGCTTACATTAACTTGTTCAATTCTCTATAATCGATACACATACGAAAAGAGCCATCCTTCTTCTTAACAAACAACACTGGTGCTCCCCACGGAGAATGACTCGGTCGTATGAAACCCTTATCTTGCAACTCTTGAAGCTGCCCAGAAAATTCTTGCATTTCCGAGGGCGCTAGAACGATATGGCACTTCGCACTGGTGTCCCGCTCCAGGAACTAAATCTATGCGAAACTCAACCTGTCGTTGTGGTGGTAACCCCGACAAGTCTTCCGGGAATACATCAACATAATCCCGTACCACATATATATCACTTAATTTTGGTTCATCTACCTTTGCATTCATTAAGGCTTTGGCGGCTCCTAAAGTACGTTCCCCATGAACTCGAAGTATCTCATCACCTTCCAACGGTATCCTAACCACCTTCTCATGTCATACTATCACAAACTTCCTCTTGGACAACTAGTCCATTCCCACAATCATATCAAAGCTTTCACGACTCAACAATATCAATGAACTTCAAGGGTTACGAACAATCGAATAGGATAACAAATGAATATCGAGTTAAATGCTAGAATGCATATAGGAGATTCCACATATGCAAATAGACGTGGATCAAATGACATAAGAATCCTTTGAAAGAAAGGATACGTATATGCACCGAGTGAAAATGCAACGAAAGAAAATCAACAGGCGTACCACGACAAAAGAACACATAAAAAAATCAATACGAAAGACATTAAATCTGTATATAAACATTATTGACTAAAACTCGAAAAGACCAAATTAAATAATGTTTATTAATAAAAATCAATTTCAAATGAAGAAGTCCCCTTTATAAGTATAAAAATCATTTTTATAATAATAAATAAAATTGGTCTTAAATTAACCAAAATAAGATTCATTCTGGTTGTCATAAAAATCTAGAGACGGTTATCTAATGGTGTATCGTACCTTACCACTATGAATCACTTTAAACCTGGTTTTTTTTATAATAAAATAAAATCTATTTAACCTCTTAACAATTTTTATATCCTATTTGCATAGGCCATTTAAACATATTCTATTTATAAAGATCGTTTTAAACACAATTTTTCCGAAATATTAACACAATACTAACAAAAGAGTTTTATACTATACAATCAATTATAAAATATGTTACTCCAATACAAAAGTCACCATAATACCAAAAGGGATCGTAAAACACCGTACAGACTCTAACACAATTCTATTGTTTGAAAACAAAAGAAAACACTAGGAACCATATACTCAAAAATAAATATCTAACAAACTTGTACAAGAAAACTCATATAAGACGTTACGAACCAAAAGAAAAAATGAGTTAAGTCATATCCAAAAAAATGATCAAACCGAGCAAACCTAAAAGCATCGATACTAACACGTCGCCAACGGGTTACGAAACCAAGGGATATACAACCAAGGGAGTAATGATCCACACTAGTATGTTAGGAACAATTAGTGCTTAAAAAAATGTTTGATACTCATACGAGTAATCAATGCAACGAAAGAACTAACGAAACGCACCTATATCCGAAAGAGCAGATTTCGAACAACCAATATACGTTGAGATGTCGAATTATTAAATAGTGAAGAAAATCGGTATCCTTGCTAACAAAGTAAATGAAGGGAATGGCAAAGCTAAACTTAGGAAATCATGAACAAAACAACCAAAGCAAACGAGCAACCTCTATAATAGCAATACTAGGTATGTGCAAATACTAGATAGAAGGGAAACTTACTATCTATACAACTCAACTTAATATATCCTCTAATTAGGGTAAGAGAATAATTCTCTACCCATACCACCATCCTTATCATGAATATACATATATAAAAAACAAATTACACTACCACCTTACAACCAAACAAAAATAAATGCAATCCTGGTCACAAGTCTACGTGTGTGATGCCTTTATCATTATGTTGGCCACCATAATTATAAGTGCCTCCTTTCACACGTGTACTTACTTCCAAGACTACCCATTTCAATCATAATTCACATATAAGCACATATTCCACATTTCACATCTTAAACCACTCCATAACAATAACCATAAGAAGCTGTCATTCAAATAACTTACTATACATTATATCCAATAAAAAAATTCGAAATGACATAAAGGAACGAAAGCCTCGCAACGACTCCCAAAATACAAAATATCTGAAAGAAATAATCAATAACAACATGACGAGGTAAGGGACGAGATAAACTTATGATGGGCCTCGCTTAGGTTTGACTTTGCCTCCGCAAGAATCACCCGACTCCACGCGCATCTGACAAACGATCAACTATCCTATTTCCTTCGGTTCCACAAGAGGCTCCTCTTATGGATCCTTATAACGCTTAAGTCTAGTTGGGAAAACGGTTCCTCAATGAGACTTCTTACGGGTGGGGGAAAAACATAGCTAAAATACTGAAGAAAGTAATATATATCATATCAGTTAATGGTAGGCAAAATAACTAAAATGACAACTTAGAAAAATATGAGATATATAAGCTATGCAAAAATAGAGGGGAAGCATACCAGTTATAGAATCAAACACTTAAGCCCTAAATGCATCTACATGAAGGACTCCTAGGTTATAGTCTAGGGCTTAACATCAACTTCTTTATAACTAAAGGCGCTCTGATAATCAATCTGTCACTCCTGCTTAGGCGGGAAACACGAGGAAGTAAACCTCATGGGATATTTATCACAACACAATGGTGCCAAACAATAGAGAGGACTAAATAAATATATAAACAACTGAGACACATGTGTCATGACAAACTAACACAAGATAAGGAGTCTTGCATTACGATAGAAAAGTCATACCATAAGGAAACATACTCCCAAAAGTCTAAACAAACAAAATAACAACCAAGTATCCAAACAATTCCAAATGACTTAAATAGAAATCTCTAGGTGAATGACTTCCACAATGCAAAGTCTTACGGTCTCACTAGCCACTCTTCCTAACTTCAACATCATCAAGATGTAACTTAAAATGATGCTTAAAAAAAAACGTCAACACAAAGTTGGTGAGCATTCATAGGTTTACGACACACATCCAAACTTTAAAATAAAATACTGAGAAAAATAAAACATGGCAGACAAGATTAAAGCCAGCTACTATACAAAAATAAGCCCCTAACATGCAATCATACCAAACAACCACAATTGGGACAGAACGTGACCACGATCCACATCATACAGTCATGGGTAACCCCGTTACCCTCTGATCGGAACACACAAAAATGGGTAGAAGCGCTACCTACCAATTGGAACACACAGAAATATAATGGGTAGCATTGCTACCCTCTAATTGGAACACACAGAAATTTCACCACATGTAGCGCATAACATATAATACCCACACACTTAAATGCCCATGCAACTAAAAAAATCACATAAACATAGAAACTCTTAAAAACATTTTCCCAAAATACTTAGCATCATTTCCCAACCCAATAAAAAATGAGAAAAAATGGCTTAATGAATCTCACACTGTTGCACTAGCATCCTTCCAAACAATATCAACAAATCTACACAATACAAACACAAACTTGTTACACGACCAATGCTAAATGCCCAGTCCAAGTAACACTCATATGAGAAGGTCCTAGGGTTTGATTAACTATCATGGGTCACCCCGACACCATTCCCAACCTTATCCTCCTCATTAACACGTTACATTAGTTAACTATAATTTATTCAAAAATGCAGAATTTTAGTGTGTCTTGAATAAATTAAAAACCTTACTTGATGACCTTTATATATTATACCAAAAATCATCTATGTTCCTTTATGTGTTCTCTAACTACCATTTGATTCCTAAAATCCATTTACATGCACAAGTACTCCTAAGAAAATCAAACTTCAAAACAGTCCCAATTCGGACCTACACGCGCACTAAAAAGTTTGGACTTATTAACCATACTTAGACATAAAATTAGAAGCTATCCTTCTGGGGTTTCTTTATATACATATAGAAATTAACTACTGTAGAAGGTCTAAGCTTAATTCCACTTTTAAGTTAGGGTTTCACCTTCACAAACATGACCTAATTCTGACCTGTATTTACTGTTTTAACCACTTTTGTTTTAAAAGTTATTTGAATGCCTTTTCGACCTTAAAAACCTTCGAGGCTGGATTTTCTGGAAAGTAAACTCTTTTGGCTTGTTCATAGACTCAAGAAACGTATCAATACATGTGAGTCCTAATGAATAGATCTTCTTAGCTTGTTAAGGCTTAGTTAACTTGAATAGATTCAAACTAACTATATAAGAAACTATGATTATGAATACTACAAGTTATGCGGAATCTAACTTGTAATACTAAGAAGAACAATGTAAACAAAACTTTGAATATATTGATTGCAAATATTCTGCCAAGGTTACAGAATAGCTAACTATAAATTGATATTTCTAACTATGCCGTAGGGTTCCTTTTATACACTAAGGAAAACCCTAATGGGCTTACAAAATGCGTCAAGTGATCAAGCTATCTAATCCTAAGATTAACTACATAATATCACTTTTAAGCAGTACTAACTATTATACTAACAGTACTAACTATTATACTAACAGTACTAATTATACTGGCAGTACTACAATGTACTGGCAATACTAACTAACTATTACTAGCAATACTAAGTGTAGAAGCTCTAAATCCTACAATGCTCCCCTAAACTTGTGATTTACCATCAAATCTCAAGTTTCTTCTGTATTTAATCTTCTAGACTGCACTATTGAGGATTCTTCCAAACATTCTTCTACTTCTGTACTTGTGACCTTATAAACCTTAGAAATTCAAAATGCCTATCTCATTTCATATCAACATCTAGTTTTTCTGCTTAACATCTTTGATAACATTTCTTGAGTAAGTGGATACTTCTTCTATATCATCGTGTGAATGGAAATTCCATTGTTCATCAACAAAATATGAATTCCACATGAATCAAATAGTCTCCAGCTTATCAAATTGTATTCATGTTGATTTCTCCGGACTTTATCTTCTTCATCAGGCTTAAATAGGATCTTCAAATCTCCCCAAAGCATTAAGTCATAAACTTCTGGACTTTATGTCATATACCTCGCTTTAACTAGCCTGTGTAAGTCTAATACATCCTGTCTGTCAAAATCATTAAGCATCTCACTGAAGATTTCATAATTCTTGGAACTTCCATCTGCCCTGAAGATTTTGTAATACATGAAGTTTTCTGTCAGGACATAAGTCTTCCAATCAACTATTGGTACTTATTAGTAAAGATTTCAATTTCCATAGCAAAATTCTCCTCTTAGAACCATTTTTTAGATCCAAATAGTCTTTACGTTCTTACTTCTTCTAACGTCATACTCTTCCTTTTGTCTTTTTGTAACTTATCTCACTTGCTTTTCACCTGCTCCTTTTTCCTTGCATGTGATTTCTTCTTGCTTCCATTCTTTTCACTATCTTTTTCTTTTTCAAAATCCAATGGGTGCAAATATGAAAATTGATCCCATACCTTTTCAAATAATAGGTTCTAATGTATTCATGACTTCATTTCCATGAAATAATTCATCTGTAACCACCCTGATACTACAAGTACATAGACCATATTCTTCCTTACTTCAGCTACAGAGTATGGTCTATTCAGCTGAGCATGGTATCAAAAAACACTGCACAGATCACTTTAAGTCAATCTTTGCTAAGCATGAGTAGTTTCAAACAACAACTTCTTTCCCTTTCATCCAACTAGTTATTGAAGTTAAAGACTGCTTCAAATTTATCCTTTTTTATTCCTTTACCTTCTAAACATGTTCTTGTTCTGCCATAGCATTTCTTGTTCCTCCTCAAACACTTTTCTTTTAGTCTAAACTCTTCAATCCCAATATACTTCATACCTTCACTTTGAACGCCCTCTTTTTGACTTTCTTTGAAGGCTTCAGATTCTTGCATAATTGCTTCGCCTTTGTCCTTGTTGCCTTTTAACCATTAGCAGTAGCTAAACCCAAATCACTAGCAGTACTAACATCAACAATACTAACTATTCTACTGGCAGTACCTAACAATCATCCTTCTGGTCCCTAAAGTTTTGAGCAGTTTTCAATACTTCATCTTCATTTTAAGCTACATCTGCAATGAGCTCTAGCTAGCACTAAACACCTAATGCTCTGCAGGTAGATTCATAAATCTGAGTATCATCATTATTCCTCCCTCATTTACAGCAAGTGGAGGAAACTAAAGAAATCTAGCAACCATGTCAAGCTCTTCAATCAAACACCTCCCTTATTTAGAAGTATCCACCAAGACTTCTTCATCCATCAGATTCCCAACCACACTAAAAACCCATCTATCTAGATTTTCTTGCCTTCACAATTTTGTTCTATACTTCTCTTCTCTCTAAAAATGAGCATTGTAAATAGCAGTACTATATATTACTGTTTTGTCTGCTTCCAAGTCAGATTACAAACCTTCAAAAACCTTCTAGACAAAGAGTACACTAAATCCACAATTCCTTTAAGTGATAGACTACTACCCACATCATGTCCCCAAAGTGAGTGAACACTATGGGATAAGGTGATGTCCAAAGGCATTGGAATGAGCCTCCTCTGCATCAGGTTTGGGTTAGTGGTATGTGGTTATGAGGTAGATTCAGGGGTACGACTGGGTTATGTTAAAGGTGATAATGATGTATGAAGGATGTTATTCTAGATGGAGAAGTTTTAGGTCCCTGATCATAAGTAGGAAATAAAGCAATCAATCTAGAATAACCCCATGAAAACCCCTTCATATTACTAAGACTTTCTGTGTAAGTATAAGAGAATATAGATAATGTTTATGTGTAGTGTTGAAGGAGTACATCATTTTGCTTTATAAATAGATTTTGATAAATCTATAGGGTACATCAAAAACTTGTGGATGTGTTTTCTTCCCAATTTCATAATATAGCATACAACAAATTATTTTGAAAATTATAAATTCTGTATTTGTGGCCAAGCTAATTATAGCAGTTGCTATAATTGCTCAAACTGCTGATCCCCAGTAGTTTTTCCTTAGGGCTTTAAGCAGTATAGGATAGTAATGAATTAAGAAAACTTCCACTGAGAAGAAAAAATGACCCTTTGAAAGTGATTTTTAATCAAATCATCACATACCCCATTAGAGCAAGTTGCTTAAAATTTCTGAATTGGATATAGTAGTAACACCACACCATTTGTTCCTCCAACTTTAGTTGTCATCTTTAGAGAGGCTTCAGTAATAGATTTAAACATGTCCATTAATTGTAGCCGATATAGTTCTACATCTCCATTACCTTGTTTCCAGCATAGCTGTTCTCCAAAAAGCTTAATAAAAGGAAACATATAATGTTGGAATTCTCTCTGTGAGGAGGGCATATTGGAATGTGACTACCATTTAGAAAATCAATGAACTGATGAGAACCCTTCACTTCCTTTAGACATCAGTAAGTAAGGCCACCACCATGTTATGCATGTCGCAAAACTTCTAAATTAAGCGCCATGTGAATTAAGAAAATATGGAATTAACTTTTAGGATGAAGCATCGTATATGTGAGTATGAAAGGCTTGGCAAAGTTAATTGAGATTAATGAGAGCACCTTAGTGTTGTATGAATGACCGACTGAATGAAAATTGATCTAACTTGAGGAAAATTCTTACTAATTTAATAGAAAGATCATGAATTTCTAATTATTCAAAAAACCTTATAGGCATGTTGTTGGCGAATAATATCTCAACGGCTACATAAAAAAAGAAAATTTTTGTTATGTCTAAACATACTAAACGGTAATGTTAGCAGTAACGAGTTTAGCCTAACAGTACTAACTTTAAGCCTAGCCGTATTAACATCACCCAGCAGTATAAAGATATGTCTGGCAGCACTAACTTAATACTGGCAGTATTAAGTTTATGCCAAGCAGTATTAACTCGAAGCTCATTCTAATGTAGATTCTCATAATCTCTCTTTTGGTTTTTATACTCACAATATCTCTCAATTCTTTTTGCTCACCGATTGATAAGATCGTTTAAGCTCAAGATTGGTTAGATCTTATATATCTAGGATTGACAATAACAATGAAAACAATATGCACAACGGAATTAAACAAAGACAATTGTTATTGAACAAGGTTTTCTATATTGAATGATTTCCCTATTTACCCCAACCTATAACATGGGGCTACACCAACTACTATGGTGTACTAACTAACTAATTAACTAATATACAAAGCACACACACTTTGTAATCAGACTCTCATTGGAGAAGTCTGTGTTTTCTATGGATGGATTTAAAACCTATGAGTCTATGTCTCTTTATATAATAGAGACCATAAGACGTTACAAAGGAATTCTAATAAAACACATTAATTATCATTAATACTAATTAATGACATTAATTAGTATTTATCATTAATATGATGAGATTGACCACATTAATGACATTAATTAGTATTTATCATTATACTAATGACGTTTAAGTTACATCATTTACTTCCCATTCATTAATTTGCCAGTCAAACTCCAACATTTGTAGAATTCCAATTTGTCGATTAAGTCTTCTGATTCATTCTTTTGTTTCATTTGTCCTCAATCAAATCATAATTTCCCCAAACAAACTTTTCCCCTATTTGATGAATGACCAAAACAAACAAAGTTCTTGCACAACTTCATCATAAAGCCTAAGCTTTCCCATGAATTGAGATGTAAACATCTCCCTGAAATGAAACAATGCTTCCCCTTGACTTAAAGAACTTCTTGAACATGTCACCACAGATCCTAAGTTTGCAAAACTAATATCTCTTGTAGTAATTACGCAACTTACTTGTTGAACTCTTCCAGCTTCCCCCCTCAAGTGGTGCATGTAAGGAAAACAATTAAACCAATAAGCTATGCCCTGAAAACCCATAACATGTTTACCATCTACTCATCTCTTGAATCTCGAACTATGTAGGCTCTATGTAATGATTACAGAAGAAGAAAACTGAGTATAAACAAATTTGTTTGAAGAATTAAATTTCCCAACTTTGTGTCTTATTCTTGCACTAAACCATATTGACGTCGAACTTATAAGTAAATCAAGAAATATAAGTAGACCCGCCAACCACATGACAAAATCCTCATCTATATGAGACACTGATCACAACACTAACTCCATAGAGTGATAGCAATGTGAGCATTAAGCACCATAAGAAAAATCCACACACCCTTGCTGAGATTCGTCAAGTCCTTTTCGACACAAAACCATTGTAAGCACGAACGAAGTTTTTCTTAAAACCAACCACAACTTAAAGATATATAAGACACTCACTCTGTGTAAACTCAACTACGACATCAAAATAGCAATATTTCAAGTTTCTTCTTCATAATCACCTTCTCTTCCAATAAATCTCCAATACGAGCCATTATTATCTTACCCCTTAAAACGAAGCATTTGAATTCAAATCCAACCCTAAAATATGCACTGTAACGAATATTCGTCTTCACAACATCCGAGAACCAAAAATTACGCTCTGTCCGATATCGAACAAAGCTAGCAGTATAAACTAACTTCTCGGATGAAACTAGCAGTACCTTCGAACATAACAGCGGTACTTTCACAACGAGCAGTACTTTGAGCATAATGAGCAGTACTTTCGAATAGAAGCAGTACTTTCGCATATCCTTAGCAGTACCTTCATCAACCTGAGCAGTACCTTCATCAACCTTGTAGATCCTAGATCAAGAGCCCTATGGCTCTGATACCACTTGATAAGATCGTTTAAGCTCAAGATTGGTTAGATCTTATATATCTAGGATTGACAATAACAATGAAAACAATATGCACAACGGAATTAAACAAAGACAATTGTTATTGAACAAGGTTTTTCTAATAATGACATGATTTTCACCTATTTAGCCCTCCAACCAATACATGGGCTTCTGGCACCAACAACAATGAGTACTAACAAACTAATTAACTAATATAACAAAGCACACACACTAATGTAATCATACTCTCCATTGGAGAAGTCAGTTTTTCTATGGATGTATTTAAAACAATGATCTATGTCTCTATATAAATAGAGACCCATAGACGGATCCAAAAGGAATTCTAATAAAACACATTAATTATCATTAATAACAATTAAATGACATTAATTTAGTATTTATCAATACTAAGAAGAGGATAGACACACATAATTCATTAATACTTTATTTATCATTATACTAATGACATTTAAGTTACATCTTGTAACTTCCCAATCCATTATTTGCAGTCAAACCTTCCCCCCAAAATCCCCCCCCCCCCCCTTTTGTAGAATTCCACTTTGTCGAATAAGATCTACTTATCTTGTTTCACTCATTTGTTTCTTAATGTCTCATCAAATCTATAATTCCCAACACCGATTCACTCTATCTATTTTTAAGCACACATCTCTCTTTCTGTTTTTTGCTGACAACTTCTCTCTTTTCTTTTATGCTCACCAAAATCTCTTAATTATTAGACAATTTTGTACAAGGTGCCATCAATAATTTAGTTTTTCAAACTGTCCTCACCCCCCACTTACCAAGTGGTTGTTAACTCTTAGAGAGGGTGGGTCATTGGACTTTTAGCATTGAGACTCAAACCTAGTTAGAGCATCTAACACATCCCCAATGGTGGTTTCTTTCCGCACACATGGACACTACCTGAGTTTCATTCCTAAGAAACTTATCTCATTAAGTGTAGCCATGGATTGGATCTTAGTTTTATTACCAACTGTCACTGCTCTCTGCTTCAAAAGCTAGAAGCATAGTAGCACCCAATCCATTTCTAATTTAATACCCAACTACTCCATAATAGACAAAAAGCCTCATCACCAACCTTATAAAGTGGGAAACCTGACTAGGTCCCGACCTCTTTTGACTATTATATACAAATTATCCATAGCATTATTAATTTGCCTCACAGTTTTAAACTTATGTCTCAATAATTATAAAACAACATGCCTCAATCATCAAAAGCACACTAGAAAAGACAAAATAGACAAGTGAGAATCATGAGGATTCCATATTTATGTATAACCCCATGAATAAAGTTAATAAGTGTTAAACCCTCCACCCCCTCCAACCAAAGAAAGCAACAAATAAGCATACCAATGCTTGCCACCAGAAAATTAAATCTGTTTACATCAAAGCTTTAGTGAGAAGATTTGCAACATTATTATCTGTGTGTATCTTGACCATATCAATCAGTCTCTTCTCATAAGAGTCTCTAATGAAATGATGCCTGATCAATATATGCTTTGTTTTAGAATGATAGACATGATTCTTGACAACACAAATAGCACTCTCATTGTCAACATGAATCTGTGTCTACATAAAATTAAATCCATAATCTAACATCTGATTTTGGATCCAAAGTACTTGACCACAGCAATGAGAAGCAGCAATGAAATTCATCATCTGTAATTAGAGTTAGCCACCGCCAATCCTGTCTTTTTATAATTTACAACTGCCAAGAGATTAACCTTGAACCAAGAAATTGACAAGCTCCTGTTGTGGATTTCATGTCCAAGCTGGCACCTGCATAGTCACTATCTAAAAAAGCTTCCAATGTAAGAGGAGAGTCATTAGGATACCAAAGGCCTAATTTAGGTTGACCTTTAAGAATATCTAAAGATTCTTTTTTTTAACTTAGATCTGCATTCAAAGTGGAAACTTAATTGGGCTAAACTTGAAATCTTGAGCAAGCTAAACTGAGAACATAATATCTGGTCTAGGAGTTGGAAGATACATCAATGACCCCGTCATGTCCACCTATAATAAATGGAAACTTCAACATCCTCACCAACTTCTTCCTTTGTCAAGAGACCAAGTTGGTTTCCATAGGATACTAAGCTGTTCTTATACTAAAAAAGAAAAAGCCAAATTTTTTCAAGATTTCACCAATATACTTGTCCTGACAAATAAAGATCCCATCCTCTTTCTGCTTGACTTGTAAACCCAAGAAGAAAGTAAGTTCTCCCATTGACTCATCTGAAACCTATTGTGCATTATCTGCTCAAATTCATCACATAAAGACTTCTTAGTGGAACCAAAGATGATGTCATCTACATAGATTTGAACCAGTAGAATATAACCCTTGAGTCTCTTTATGAACAAAGTCTTGTCAATTTGTCCCCTGGGAAATCCATTATCCAGCAGATAGGTAGAGAGTGTCTCATACCAAGCTCTAAGAGATTGATGTAGACCATATAAGGCTTTCTCCACGTTGTAGACTTTTTTTGGAAATTATGGATCTACAAAACTTAGAGGTTAGCAAACATATACCTCCTCTTTAATAGTGCCATAGAGAAAAGCATTTTTAACATCCATCTGGTATACAGAAAAATTCAT
>BQNB010056791.1:0-32789 GCA_026074375.1 Tanacetum coccineum
CGAAAAACCAGAGATAGCACCAGTGACAAAAGCCGATCTCGTCGGCCTCACAAGACAATCACCGCCGCGTCCCGTGCTCGGTCTAGTTATCGTCGAAGAGAACACACCAGTTGAAGATGTCCCAGTTGAGGTGATTCCATTACTTAATGAATTCTTTGATATTTTTCCTGATGATATTCCTGCAGGATTACCACTCATGAGGGAGATACAACATTGCATCGACTTCACTCTCGGTTCAACAATCCCTCACAAAGCAGCTTATCGCATGAACCCGAAAGAATATAACGAGTTACACCGACAAGTCACCGAGCTACTGGTAAAGGGTTTAATCCGTGAGAGCATGAGCCCGTGTGCCATCCCGGCATTACTTGTTCCTAAACCTAATGGCACGTTTCGCATGTGTATTGACAGTCGCGCGGTTAAAAAAATCACCATAAAATACCGTTTTCCAATTCTGCAATTTGATGATCTTTTGGATCATCTCCATGGCGCTACTATTTTTTCAAATATAGAGTTACGAAGCGGCTATCATCAGATACGACTACGACCCAGGGATGAATGGAAAACCACATTCAAAACACGCGACGGTCTTTATGAATGGATGGTTATGCCATTCGGTCTTTCAAATGCTCCCAGCACGTTCATGCGTTTAATGAACCATATCTTCAGGTCCCTCATTGGCAAATGTGTCGTCGTTTATTTCGACGACATCTTGGTGTTTAGCAAAAGTTTAGAATCGCATCTCCAGCACCTACGCGATATCTTTTTAATATTACGGGAACAGAAATTATTTGCTAACAGGAAGAAGTGCCACTTTTTGACAACGGAAGTTATCTTCTTGGGTTACTTAGTGTCCGGCAAGGGTATTCGCATGGACACTACCAAAGTGGAGGCCATCACTACCTGGCCAACTCCGAGGTCGTTGCATGATGTCCGAAGCTTCCATGGATTAGCGTCTTTCTATCGCCGTTTTATTCGTAATTTTAGTTCAATCGTCGCTCCTATCACGGATTGCTTAAAAGATTCAAAGTTCATATGGAGTTCGGAATCACAACGAGCGTTCGCCAAGCTAAAAAAAGCTGTTACGGAAGCACCGGTATTAGCTTTGCCCAATTTTGAGCATGTCTTTCAGGTGGAATGCGATGCTTCGGGACTCGGGATTGGGGGCGTTCTGAGCCAACAAAACCGACCCATCTCTTTTTTTAGCGAGAAATTTAATGACACTCGCAAACGCTATAGCACGTACGATAAGGAATTCTATGCTATCGTCCGAAGTCTAGAATATTGGCGTCACTACTTATTACCGAATGAGTTCATCCTCTATTCCGACCATCAAGCATTACAGTTCATTCAGGGGCAAGCCAAATTAAAACCACGACATGCTAAGTGGGTTGAGACACTTCAGGATTTTTCTTTTGTCATTCGACACAAAGCGGGGAGTGCAAATACGGTGGCTGACGCCCTCAGCAGGCGACCAGCGTTAACCACCACGTCATCGGTTCATGTGTCGGGTTTCGAGAGTATACAACCTCTCTATGCCGATGATCCAGATTTTAAGGATTGTTGGGAACAATGCGCGACCGCCCCGTTTCGTGACTTTGTTCGACGAGACGGCTTTCTTTTCAAAGGACGTCGCTTGTGCGTCCCACTCTCATCCGTACGGGAAGCAATCATACTTGAGACACATCAAGGGGGCTTAGCGGGTCATTTTGGGCGCGACAAAACTGTTGGGTTAGTCTCCGAACGTTTCTTTTGGCCAAAACTTGTTCGGGATGTCGTTAAAGTATTGAACCGTTGTCGCATATGTCGTTTGGCCAAGACTCACCACACTAATCAAGGCCTCTATACCCCGCTTCCAACGCCGAACAGACCATGGGAGGACGTCTCAATTGATTTCGTGCTCGGCTTACCCTTGACACAACGAAAGAAAGATTCCATTATGGTGGTTGTCGACAGGTTCTCAAAAATGGCGCATTTTGTCCCTTGTTCTAAGACGTACGATGCATCTCAGGTGGCTCGATTATACTTTGCTGAAATTGTAAAACTGCATGGGGTCCCGAAAACAATCACTTCGGATCGGGATGTTAAGTTCGTTAGCCATTTTTGGCGTACTCTGTGGAGGCACTTAGGCGCCAAGTTGCAATTCAGTTCCTCTCACCACCCACAGACGGATGGCCAAACCGAGGTTACAAACCGGAGCCTTGGTAATTTACTTCGTTGTTTAGTTGGTGATAATAAGAAACAGTGGGACCTCGCCCTTCCTCAGGCTGAATTTGCGTACAACCGATCGTCCCACAGTTCAACTGGACGAAGCCCCTTTTTGGTGGTTTATGGTCGCAACCCTTTCACACCATTGGATCTAGTTCCATTGCCAATTGCTGATTCCTATAGTGCCGACGGGGAGGCTCGGGCGGATCAAATCAAACTCTTACATGAACAAGTTTAGGACCAAATCATGAAACATAATTTGCAATATCAGATGCGTGCAAACAAACATCAAAAACGCATTGTGTTTGAGGAACGTGACTTAGTTTGGATATTTCTACGCAAGGAGCGATTTCCCTCGAGACGCTATGGGAAGTTACAGGATCGCGCGGATGGCCTATTTCGTGTTTTGCGACGTATCAATGATAATGCCTATAAGATCGATTTGCCTGGTAATTATGGTGTGTCTGCTACTTTTAATGTTGCTGATCTCGCTCCGTACACAGATGACGATGTTTTTGGTGGTGACTCGGGGACGAGTCGTTTTTAGGGGGGAGGATGATACCGATCGGCATCATAACACAGGTCCGGTGGAACGAAGGCCCATCGACGGGAACGGGTCCGATGGGTTAAGTGGCTAAGGGCGAGATTTGGCAACAAGATCCCATCCAACCGAAGTTAAAGGAGAAATTATTGCAAGTCTATTTTTGTTACGAATTTGTTTCCTTTTTAAATTGTGTTTCTTTATCCTTAAGTTTAGGGATTTAGGTTTATTTGTTTTCCTATTTAAACTCCTTGGTTGGTTGGTTAAGAATTGGATAATTGAAGTTTTCTATTAAACGTGTTTCTGCGTTTTCTTTGTCTTACTCTGTTGGCCGAGAAGCGCCCGACGATCCAGCAACTTGGTTGGCCAAGTGCTCATCGCCGCTAGGTTTTAGTCCTAGGTTATCCTTTTCTTACGAATCCTTGTCACAATTGCTATGTCATTTATCACACCCTCAGAAGTTTCATGGAATACATGCCTAACCTCTTGATCTTACCTCTCAAACAATGGAAGGTTCCTACATCCCCAGTTATCTTTGCCGCATACTTTGATCCAGTCATAGTTATTTGAAAGGTCTCATAGAATAAATCGTTTGTCAGATTAATTGGAGGTAGAAACCAATAGGATCGTTAGCGAATGCAACGTGGGAATGGATGATTATTCCTTTACTATCGATTTAATATCGTTCAATCATGGAAGTTTTGAGGCAATTAGGGGATGGATTGGTTGTCGACGCTTAAGGCTGAGAAGTCGCCATGAGAAGATAGTCTGAATTCCCTTGCCAAACAACGATGTACACAAGATTCATGAAGAGAGACCTGAAGAAAAATAGAAACACCTTACGAGTATGGATACGGACGAGAAGAAATTTGAAGATTTTCATATTATACGAGACCTTCATAAGACCTATCAGGATTACCCTAGTTCTCAATACATACATGCCAGAGTTCTCTATTTTAGCACTTCAACACCCTTTTATTTCTCTCTCTACATTTTTCTCTCGATCTTACCATCTCACCTATACTTCTCCAACCCCTTTCTTTACAAATGTGCATTTATTATTGGAAATTAAACAAGTTGACGACTAAGAACCGACACCCACTCCCTCGAGTTGATAATCTAGTCGACCAATTAGGCGGTGTTGAATATTTTTTTCCTTTTTAAAATAATCGACCCTTGATCACAATATCGACAGCTCATAGTTCGCCATGAGAAAATCCTTAAGACAACATTTAGGACTAAATACACCCGCCTAGATTCGTAGTTTCACCATTCTTACTAATAGACACGACAAATGTGTTCACGAAATGAGGGAACAGAGTATAGAGACCGTAGCTAGTTAAGTTCATTACTTTACATGTCAACGACATACCTAATTATTTGTGAAACAATGAAGATCATGAATAATTTTCGAGTCTATCTATTACCGTACATATCTCGATTAAGACTTCCCACACTTGTGGATCTCATCTTAAGCCATAAATAGCCCTACAGAACCCCGCCAATTTCCAGGTTACCCGGTTGTAATCAATAATCTATTCAAACTTCTCAAAATCTCTTAACCACTAACGGTACCGAGTAACTATGCTAAGAACCTTTTTCAGGTAACAATCAGAAGAAGCCTCTTAAACATTGAAGCACAGGCTATCCAATGCACTGATCTTTGCATCGCCCGAGGGAAGAACATGAAAATATCATGGTATATTGCGATACATCAAACGAAGGATTTGATTGCATACTAATGCAGAGGAACAAGATATTCATTACTTATCCAATACAACTTTAAGAAAACATGTGAGAAGAATTACGCGACACACGGACTTAGAGCTAGCGAGTTGTGTGATTTTTGCACTTTTGGTTTGGAGACACTATTTATATGGTACGAAGTATACGATAATTACTAACCATCAGATCCTCCAGCACCTCCTCAACCAGAAAATGCTCACTATAAGACAGAGGAGATGAGTGGAACTGCTAAGTGACCCCAATTGCGAACTCAAGTACCATCTAGGTAAAGAAAACTTAGTAGCAGGTGCTCCGAGTGTGATGAATTTTCAGATCTACTACAATTATTTCAAAGCTCAAAAGATCATTTGTTCTCCACACACACCCCAGCAGTGTTACAAAAATTGGATTTTGGGCAACCCCAAAATTAAGCAAATTCTTCAAAAATGTTGAGCTCTTTAACAATTCATAACCTAATCTTAAGACAGTTCTTGTTTGATGAGTTGCGAGATTAAGTTAGACTCAAGTTGTTACTCAGCTCAAGGTTTTTGATGAATTTACTCGAGGACGGGAAAGGCTTAAATGTTGTGATTTGAAATTTCACCTGACGAAGTTTGATACTTTGATAGAAGAGCTTGAACCCCGAGAACTAGCGATCTGAGTTAAGCTATTATAAAGCCAGTCCATAGATCTATATTTCAATCCTCTCAGCTGCTGATAAGATGTACAAGGATACAAAGGAATACTATCGGTGGTCAAGAATATAGAAGGATATCGCCATGTGTGATGAAACTTGCTTGACTTGCTCAAAAGTCAAGGCCAAATACCTTAAGCCATAAAAATCATTACAACAACCCAAAATTCCCTATAGAAATTCGGAACAAATGTCTAAGGACTTAATAACCAAATAGCCTCGAGCGACATCAAGGATATGACTCGATTGAAGCAGTAATGGATCGACTTATGATGCCTACGCATTTCAATCCTATTCGAGAAGTTTAGTAGACGAAAAGACTTGCTCTAACCTACATCTATGAAACCTTTTCACGTCATGGAGTGCTCACATACATCACTTAAGATAGGAGTAGTCGCCTCACATCATGATGTTGGTGAACACTTCGGAAATGTTTATGTATACAGTTGAGTTAAACACTGCCTGCAAACCTCAGAACAAACGAATATAGTGAGCGAACAAATTAGACCTTAGAAGATACGCTTAATGCATGTGTGACCCAATTCAGTGAAGATTGAGACATTCATTTTCCTTAGTTGAGTTCTCCTATAAAAACACCCAACACAGCTAGCACAAATGACATCCTATATGAAGCCTTGTATGGGCATTTTGTGCCGATCACCACTTTGTTAGTCAGAAATAGGAGATAGACAATTGATACAACTCGACATTAGTCATGAATCTATTGTGAAGAACTCAACAATTACAGAATGACTCAAAGTCTATTTTTAAATGCTTCTAATATATGCATTTGTATTGTTATATGTGTCTTACTGGTTGCATTTGGACCATGGGTGAATAGTATAATTTAGGAAGTAGCACCAAGTAGTATTTGAGGAAGTAGCACCCTGCCCTTGGGTATTATTGTGTTATGTGTTTGTAGACCATGGGTAAATAGTACAATAAGAGAAGCAGCACCTGGTACTATTTGAGGAAGCGGCACCCTGCCTGTGGGTCTTATTGTGTGTATTCTAACTGTGTGCTTATTTGCAAACGTGAGTATGTGTGATTGGTTGACATGTATATAGAAATTGGTGTGATTCATCCCAACCGTTGTGTTGGAAGACATTTTTTGGTTATTTTGATGAAGCCTATAGTCTTAGCTCTAGCTAGGAGATGAGCTCCAGTTGGTAGTTGACTTGTGAAAGATCCATTGTGGATATATCCCAACAGTGTGGTTGAAGGTTATTTTGATGCATCCTAACAGTCTTAGCGACTTATTGGAAGGCCATTTTTAGCGCATAACTAATATGATGCATAAGCTTACTTGCATATCTTAATGCACTCTTAAATGCCTTTATGTAGTTTTGATTGAAGTTGGTTTGTGAGTAATCCCTAAATTCAAGCCGATTCTTTAAAAACGTTGAGATGTGTAACAATTCATAACTTAATTTCAAGACAGTTCTTGTTTGATAAGTTGTGAAATTAAGTTAGGTTCAGTTGTTACACAACTCAAGGTTTTTGATGAGTTTCCTCGGGGATGGGTAAGGCTCATGTGATTTGGATATTTCTATACACTTATTCTTGTTATGCTACTCCCCCCGTCCTAAAATTATTGTCCCTTATTGACTTTTTAAGTATTTTTCATCCAACTTTGACCTTAAATATTTTTGTTTGTGTTATATAATAGTTAATAAAAATTGTAACACCCCCAAATTGGGTCGCAGCGGAATATGGGTTGAGGGTGGTACTTCATAGATCAATAACACAAGATATATATAAGAATGACCATTAAAAGCCATTTAAAACTGATTCATTAAAAGCCTGAAGCTTCACTTGTTCACAGAATTAGGTCAAAAATCCAAAGATTTTCTAGCCCATAACATATATCAAAATGTAATGCGAACAAAAAATCTTAATCAGACACCAAATCAAAACCACCAAGGTATCCCATGCACCTCAGCCATATAGCTCCCTGAAAAACATAGCTTAAAAACTTCAACATAATGTTGAGTGAATTTAATAGGATATTAAAAAAATGTATAATGTAGGACCGCAAGATTTCCCCATGATAATGCAACAGATGCAAACATCATAAAAAAGAATTACGTTTTCCTAAGCTCATGACACTGAAGCTCGACATGTATGAATTGCAATATAAATTGCCAACATTGCCCGTAATGATGTTCTAACCCGCGACATCCTATGTCTGACATGGTATACGTTTGTTGTCCGAAAAACTGGCACAGTGAGCATGACTCACCCAAACGGGGATGTCAATCCCAAATAGATCTATTTATAACATTCGCGCTCACGGAACAGTAATTTGACGAGTTCATGGATAAATGGGCTCAGAGGGTTGTCGCTACTTAGGCAAACACGTAATCGTAAATATGAAATGTCCACCTACGTCCAATTGTAAAACATGCATATGTTTCTCACCCTAAAACATGTAAATCATTAAAATGTAAAATGTGATGCTATGAACTCACCTTGAGTGTATGATAACAATTATATCACAGAAAATGCGTCACGATAATGACCGAATGCAACCTAATCAAGTATAGGTCGTATAAGTTCTAAGCACTTTAAATAACTACTACCATATATAATTCTATATAGCTACATTACCATCTAATCGCGTTTGTGAAATCGTATTTATAAAGTTAAAACGTTTATAATTATTTCCTTAGTAAAAACGACGTAACTTTATCGTTTTAAGCATGTTTCTTACGTTTCTTAGGTTCACGCTTTCGTATTAAGACGAGTTATCAAAATATTACATTTCCATATTTTTAGTCCCCTGGTGAATAGTGGTTTTTACTGTTCATGAACAGGTTTATAAACAATTTTTATTTTTATAAATTAGTTATCGTAAAACCTTAAATGTCCGTATTTATTCGTTTTAGTCTCCGTTTTTTATAGTGATTCTTTCGAGACCTCTTCCGTAATTAAAAGTTTATATCAAATTATTTGGAGGTTTTCAAAATGTTCATGTCTAAGATAAATAGTAACTTTTAATAAAAAATCGTGTTTATAAAAGTATTTATTACCGTAAACTTGCGTAATTCATAACTCCTTTGTTATTGATCCAAAAATTACGATTCTTATTGTTTTAGAATTATAAAATTATGTAATATTTAAGAAAAATATCCAATCTTATATATCAGAAGTATTTTGTAACTTGTTTTTATAAAATTTTCTTTTATTTTTTAATATCGCGAACGTACCACTTTACCGCAACCAAATAAAAATAAAATGAACAAAGTTAATAATTATCTTCAAAATAATTACTTAACACTTGCTTGATGTAAACATTTAATTGTTTGATGCCCGTTTACATTGAATGATAATTTTTAGCTTACGCGATTTAACTTAACGATTACAATTGTAGTAAACGGCGAACTATAAAACTAAAAATAAATAGTGAATCTAATGACTTCGTACGTCCACTAAAAAACATGGGTGTTAAAGTCTACTTTCATTAAGTGAGACCTTGTCCTCAAGGCCCTTACAACTACACTTGACGACGGTGCGGTCTTTGTGAAGAGGTGTGGATATTTCTTCTGGAATTGGTCTTCACGTTCCCAAGTGAACTCAGGACCTCTCCTGGAGTTCCATCGAACCTTGATTATTGGAATGCGGCTTCGCTTCAACCGTTTAACTTCACGGTCCATGATTTCTACCGGCTCCTCGACAAAATGAAGCTTGTCATCAAAGTGAAGTTCATCCAACGGAACAGCTAATGGTTCGTTGGCATAACACTTCTTCAAGTTGGATACATGAAATGTATTGTAAACACTGCTCAGCTCTTGTGAAAGCTCAAGCTTGTAAGCAACATATTCTACCTGTTCCAACACCTTGAAAGGTCCAACATATCTGGGGTTTAACTTCCCTCGTTTGCCAAAACGTACTACTCCTTTCCAAGGCGAAACTTTAAGCATAACTTTATCCCCAACTTGAAACTCTATTGGCTTACGCTTTAGATCGGCGTAACTCTTTAGATCGATCACTACATCCTGTAATTATCTGCATGGATCCTGAATTGATTTTCTCATCGTCTCTTGAACTATCACTTGGAACTAAACAGTGATTGAACTTCTCCAACCTCGGCCCAACAAACAGGTGAACGACACTTTAGACCGTAAAGCGCTTCAAACGGTGCAACCTTAATGCTAGCGTAATAACTATTGTTATATGAAAACTCGACTAATGGAAAATAGTTAACCCACCCCTTTCCAAAGTCAATCACACAAGCACGCAACATACCTCGAGAGTTTGAATTAGTACCACCGCTTTATCCGTTAGTTTGTGGATGGTACGCAATACTCATACCAAGATTAGTACCCAAAGCCATCTGAATACCTCTAGAAATACATACGAAACTCGGGTCCGCGATCACAAATGATTGAGACAGGATTTCCATCCTCGTGACCACTTCCTTTTAGGTACATTCTATTTTTGCCAGGTTTTTTCCATGTGTGGTGGATCAGTGTTCCTCATGGGTACAAAGATTGTAGACATAGTAAGTCTGTCAACAAATCACCCAAATGTTGTCCGTAAGCCTTGTGAGCGACTTAGGAAGCTTCATGACAAAATCCCATCGTGATATTCATCCCAACTTCCATTAGGAATATGTCTGTGAAGGATACCAACAATCCTGATGGCCTTTGGTGTTCGGCCTTGACTTTAGCACATGTCAGACATTTGCTAACATAGGTGGCGATGTTAGCCTTCATATTGGGCCACCAATATAGCTTCTTCAAGTCCTGATAAACAGTATTTTGACATAACCCGATGAATAGAGTATTTTTGACTTGTGGGACTACGGCATGATCACGGTCCTCATATCATCATAACATGGCAACCAATCAGCGGCTGCCATTGAAGTATAGATATCCAACCGCACGGGGTTCCAACTTTTTCGTTCTAAATTTCTCTGGATCCTTAGAATTTTCAAGCAACATACCTCCAACATCTTCGTTCTTGATGTTCTCTGGTTTTCGTGCTTCAGTCTGAGCATTCAGGATTTGTTTAGGAAGATCCAAGCCAATAGTCATCACTAAGGCTTGAACTCTTAATGGTTTACTCTGCTCCTTCCTGCTCAAAGCATCAGCAACAACATTCGCTTTCCCCGGGTGGTAACGGATCTCACAGTCGTAATCACTGAGCAGTTCTAACCAACGACGCTGCCTCATATTCAGCTCCTTTTGATTAAGAATGTGTTGTAGACTCTTGTGATCCGTGAACACCGTACACTTGGTTCCGTACAAATAGTGTCTCTAAAGTTTCAGAGAAAACACTACCGATCCAAGTTCCAAATCATGAGTTGTATAGTTCTTCTCATGAATTTTTAATTGGCGTGATGCATAAGAAATTACTTTCTCTCTTTGCATTAATATAACACCCAATCCCTTATGCGACGCATTCGTTTCCCTTAAGTAAAGCCAGAATTGGCGCACTGCACAACTTCTGCTTTAATAACTGGAAGGCGGCTTCCTGCTTGTCTCCCCAATCGAACTTAACTCCTTTCTGAGTAAGCTTGGTCATCGACTTGGCAATCTTTGAAAATCCTTCGATGAATCATACGGTAGATACCAGCAGCGAACCTAAGAATTGAGCGAATCTCCGTTGAAGTTTAAGAGATTTCAACATCCTTTATGATACGATTTTGGCGGGGTCCACGTGAATGCCTTGACTATCAATCACGTGGCTGAGAAATTGTACCTTAGGGATCCAAAATTCACATTTAGAGAACTTAGCATACAACTTCTCTTTCTTAAGCAATTCTAGAATTGCCTTAAGGTGTTCTTCATGTTCCTTCTTGTTCTTGGAGTAGATAAGAATATCGTAAATAAAGAAAATCACAAATTTATCTAAAAAATGGCGTTGCACACGCGGGTTTCATGACGGTCCATAAAATACCGTTGGTGCGATTTCGTCAAGAAGCCAAATTGGCCATAACTTTGGATCTTTGTAATGACCAATACCAAGTTCGGAAGGCCGTTTTTTGGAAATATCGCTCTTCCGAACACGAAGCCTGGTGAAACCTGATCGCAGGTATATCTTAGAATAAACACTGGATCCTTGTAGTTGATCAAACAAATCGTCGACCCTTAGGAGTGGGTAACGATTCTTCACTGTCAGCTTGTTTTGTTCCCGAATTGCATACTCGTTTGAAATGATCCATCCTTATTTTTGACAACAAGACCGAGCTACCCCAAGGCGAAGAAACATGGGTCTTAAAAAGCCCTTGTCGGATAGTGTCTATTCAGTTGCACCGACAATTCTTTCGATTACAGAAGGCGTCAATTCGATAAGAGCGCCCATGCTACAGCAGCACCAGGTATTAGATCGATTTGAAATTCCACTTGTCGAGTCGAAGGAAGACCCGACAAGTCCTCAGGGAATACATCAGGAAAATCTCAAACTATCGGTACTCCTCAATCATCGTAATCCGACTAGTCCCCTTCTGTCTCCTTTGTAAGTAAGGTTTGCCAAAAAAGACACGGACATCCTTTTTAGCAAGAATTCTTGTGTTTATGTGTACGAGATAATGTGCAGACGAGCCTTGTTTCCCCGGTTGCTTCCATCACCGTGAACGATTAGAGTTTCATTTCCCCAGGGGATACGAACGATCTTCTCGGCACACACAATGATTGCTTGGTACTTTACCAACCAATCCATACCAATTATAGCGTCAAAACTACCAAGTTCTACGGGCATTAAGTCTATGTTGAATGGGTGGTTCAGGATGTTTAATGTCAAACCCCTAAGGATAGTGTTCAACCCAATTATTCTCCCTTCGGCTAGTTTAACGTCATAATAGTAATCTAATGCAGTTGGTGTGACATCAATTTGGGGGCTAAATACAGTAGACACAAAACTCCTATCGGCACCAGTATCGAATAAGATAGAAGCATAGCGGTTGTTTAGAAGGAACGTACCCGTCACGACGTTGGAGTCTGGGTTTGTCCCTGCATGGCCTACCGCATACACTTTCGCTGGAGCATTGACATTTCCGACTGAGTTGCCTCGATTATTGTTGTTCTTTAGTTTTGGACATTCCCTCTTAAAATGTCCTTGGGCACCACATTCATAGCAAGTAGGCTTATGACCTGTCCCAGTGCCCCTTTGGTTATTAGCAGCGTTGACATTAGCAGGACTCCTGCAATCACGGGCCAGATGGCCTACTCGATTGCAGTTGTGGCATTTGGGAGCACACGGACCATCGTGGTGATAATTGCACTTAGGGCATAGGGGTTTAGATCCCCCGTATAGCTTCTTCCCACCGGTCCCTGCATCATAAGCCATGTCGGTGTTCTGCTTCTTGTTTTGTGGTTGTTGTTGTTGGTTATTATCTTGCTTTCTCTTATTCTCTGTCTGACGATCAGCAAAAGTGCGGATTTTCTTATCCGTTAGCTCGGTTGCGATTTCAACTGCTTCTTGCATTGTCTTTGGTTTATGTAACAACCGGTAATTTTCAGACCCTTAAATGACTATTTTACCTTTGACTTTTGGGTTTGACTTGACCTTTTGACTTTTGACCTTTTTCGGCCACATAAAAACGATTACCGCGTAACCGGTAATTTTTCGGAACATATTTAAAGGAGATATATGTTATTCCTAGGTTGATTTATCAAAAACGAACAGCTAAATCACGTTTTCATTATTCGGACACTAAAACAATTTGATGTAAAACGACATTCCTGACAACTTTTTAGTTTTGACCGAGACACGAAAACAGTCAGAAGGTGACTGAAATGCCCTCGCAAGATTTTAGAAACACAAAAATAATTAAATTATATTTAATTATCACGTTTTATTAAATAAAAATATTTAATAAAATACTTAGCAATTTAATTAAAAGCTAATTTGAATGAAGCACTGCCCACACGCGATGAAATCCCATATTTTTATTAATTATCAGAACCAAGGAGTGCACCGTAACACACAATAAAACACCGCTAATTATATATTATAAAAAGTTATAAAAAAATATATGAATATAAACAAGAGAAACTACTCATTTTATTATCAGAAAAAAAAATTTGAAAAACAATCGGCTCAATTATTCGCATGAGCGTATGAACTCATTCTTATACCAGTGAAACGTGACTTACCAAACAGTCCCGAAACACGATAGTTTTTATAAATGTTATAAAAATGTTCATGAAATATTATCAAGTAAATACTCATTTTTATCAGAAAAATGATTTGGAAAACAATGGCGCAAGTTTCGTATTTTGAATCGTCCGATAAGTGGCTCAAACGAGTCCCGAACCAATATTCTATAAAAGTTTCCCAAAAGTTACACATATGGTCCATGTGGTAATATTTTCAACTTTTCCGGCGAGTGTTCCGGCCAAAACCAAAAGTGGTCCTCATCACCCGATCTACCGGATCCCCTATGCCACTCGCCCCCACTCGCGCCTCCACCCCTCCACCACCACCCAGCCGCCGCTGCCTCCACCACGACCCACCAAGGGTGCGTGGGTTTGATATTTACACGGCGAGGGTGCGTTTGGTTTTATTTTAAAGGCACCAAGGGTGCGTTCGGCTTGCCACCACCACCGTCGCACCACCAAGGGTGCGTTCGGTTTACTGTTGACCGCACCACGAGGGTGCGTTTTGGTTATCAAGAAACACCACAAGGGTGTTTGTTTCGCTGGTCAGCCGCCACAAAGGCGCGTCGGGTTCGGGTCAGCCCCGACGTAGGGCGCGTTGGTTTTGTTTTTCATAGATTAGGTTGCGTGTGGTTTTTCTTAAACACCACAAAAGGGTGTTTGTGTCGGCGGTTCAAGCAGCTAGGCTGCGTTTGGTTTATATAACCGCACCACGAGGGTGCGTCGGGTTTAAGGGCACCACCAAGGGTGCGTTTGGTTTATTATTTCACAAGAAAGGGGTGCGTTCGGGTGGGGTTTTGCACCACAAAAAGGGTGCGTTGGGTTTATAGGTTGCACCACGAGGGTGCGTTTGGTGGGACAGCCGCCCTACAAGGGTGCGTTGGTTGTGTTTTCACCGCATAGGGTGCGGTTGGTTTGTAAAATTTAGCACCAAATGGTGCGTTGGTTTCGGGACAGCCCCGAGCAAAGGGTGCGTTTGGTTGGGTTTCACTGAATAGGGTGCGTTTGGTTTGTGGTGAAATAACACCAAACAAGGGTGTTTGGTTTGGCAGATTGCCAAACGGGTGCGTTTGGTTTGGTAAATCTGCCAATAGGGGTGTTTGGTTTAGCATAAGCAACATAAGGGTTATGTTTGGGTGAGCAGAAAACCAATAAGGGCGCGTTTGGGTTAATACAAATCGGTAAATAAATATATCGTAAGATCTATAAATATAAAACCGGACATATATTGGTGGTTTAAAATTGGTTAAATAAATATGATATTTATTATTTTGTTTAAGTTTAGACATAATAACATATATATACTATATCTAAAACACGCGGGTGTTTGAAATATTGAAACGCGAATAATTGTAACATATATTGATTAAGGGAAAACGTTGAGTTTTGCGAAAATGGAAAACATTATATAAATGGGAAAGTCATGACGAAAGTTATATAAGTTTTTATACTTAGTAATGTTTTACTAAAGCCTCTATTATTTTAGAAACCGATAAAAGAGACTAAGTTATATTTTAAAGATATAATAATTTGTATTATACAATAACCGGATAAACGAACGAAAACTATACTTTTACAATGAGATAACTATTTAAGACACGACCCGTCGAGGAAACGAAATATAAATTTATAAAATAGTATTTTATATTTTATAAATGTCAGTTAGAAGATAACATCATAATTGTTGTAAAATCTTTACAAACATCGTTTGTTTAAACTTTAACGATAAGACGTGTGTCTACTTTTATGCAAGAACGTTTTATTAATTTAATTGGTGATTTCTGAAAACGTGTCGAATTGTTTTGCTTCAGTTATTTTTCTCACGTTCCTTATTTAATACCTACAAAGTATTATATACCTCGATTATTTATTTGATTGATTTTCTTTGTTATATAATTCACAGTATGAATTATATACTTGACATATTTTTTTCACATGTAATATATACGAGATATATTACATACATTGCGTTACTTTTGATTTAGTTTATTTAACCAACCACCAAACTATTACAACTTGGAAATCTAAATCTTTATCAACGTGTCGCGTTGATGTGACCATTCATCGGGAAACCCAAATACATTATCCTAGGCTAGTGGGTCTTAGCCGTTAAGTTTAGCCGCAACTTCTTGATCAAGCCGCTTCGTCTTCCGTTTGTGTTGTGCATATTAGATGCCTATCTGTCAATCGTTCTTCATCATCAAGGTGAGTTCATAGCCCCACCTTTTCTCTTTTAATGGTTTTCTTAAACTGTTTTCGGGGTGAGAATACGTGCTCGTTTTACTACATAAACTTATTGATTTCTATACGTAAGCGTTACATGACTATTTTTACTAAAGCTTGATTTGTTACTACATGATTTGAGATCGTTGAATACCTACCTTTGAAACCGTGAATTTTGAACAACATGATTGTTTTACTATGGACACAAGTGTTTTCTAAATTGTATGCTATCCAGATTACTGCCTGAATATTATTGCCTAAGTAGTCACTATATTGCCACTTAAGTCCCTACTTTTCATGAACCGTTAATTGCTATTATAGTAAGCGCGAATGTTATGGGTAGATCTATCGGGACTGACAATCCCCACCTTTCCTTGGGTCACTAGTTTGATCAGGTGCATTTAACATTGGGAGTACTTTTAGGTTGTTGGCAAGCATCCTATACATTTGGGGTTTCTCTTGTCTACATTACTTTTTTTGGACTTCGGAATATGTACTTAGTCCACCATTACTTCGATCTTGTGGTCCACTTTTAAATACTGTCTACCTAAACCTATTTTTGTGACTATGGAAAACTACATAGTCCTCTAGAAAATTTGGTTTTTGTGTACATCGGAATACGTACTTAGTCCACCATTTCTAAGTCTTGTAGTCCACTTATAATACTTCTTGATTTAACGAATTACTAACTTTGTATTCAATGGATTTTCGAGGAAATAACACTTTTAAATGTTGTATAAACTCTGCTTTTCATCTGAATATTTCTTAAAAATTTTCATAACTGGTTTTTACTTAAACCTATATTCACGCAGACATTATATTGTTGACAATTTTAGCAATATTTTTACAGTTTACTATTTTGCTAGTGGAGCATTGGGAGCATTCCGAGTCGCGCGGAATATATAATATATATAGAAGGCTTAATAACTTGAGCACTATTTGACCAACGTTTTGACAATGTTTTCTAATACATTATAAATGGAACCTATTTAACTCTGACATTTTTATTAAATTGAATGTGATATTTTATTAAACGTCTCTTTTGAGGTCGTTTTCTGTGACTAGTACTTTGTGCCTTAAAGTCGCACCCTAATGTTACTATTTCCACTGCCGTCCGATTTTGGGGGTGTGACAGATTTGTATCAGAGCACTGGTTGTAGAGAACTAGGTCGTTTTCAAAACCTAAACTATAACCGTTTCGAAAATTTTTAAGAATCTTTCACCATTGTTCGATATCCGCACGCGCATGCTCCCTGATCCTTTATATGCTCTCTTTTGTATCTCTACTACTAATATAAGTGATAACGGTATTTAAATACATTCTTATGAATTTTCGCTTTCTTACGTCTATCGTAGGCGCCTTACTAATATACCTTATATTATTCAGATATAATAAATATTGATCACGTCCGATTAATCCCGTACTTTCCAGATTTCTCAATTTCACCCGATCGAAACAACCAATGCCGAATACTACCACTCCACTTTTGAGTTGGAACACTCCTTCCATCATTTTGATCGTATATGTTGTTTCGTAATCTATTGTTTTGATATCGTGTTTTTGTGCCGGCGATACTTAGGTAGGATGATTTATAATCATCTTATTGAAATGAATTACGACGCTTCTTCATTTGAATAAGGAAATAATAAATTACCGAACCATAAGTTTATAAATTCTTACTTACAAGGATTGGGACGCTTTTTTTGTAAGTGACAAATTATAAATGAGTGGGCTTATGTGTATCCGACATAGCGTGTGTTCGTCCGTATGAATCATTCATTGGGCTATGAATTTCTTTCGACTCGTGCTTTGTTATATGGATTTTTCCGAATGTGTATCGACCGCCGCGAACTTGATAATCTAATAGTAATAAATCATTAACCACTTTCAAGAATGTCTACCAGCATCTCATCCCAAGTGTCGGTGATCCCATAACCGACATCTCTCTCTAGATCACGCCTAATCTCCCTATCCATGGTGGCAACAAAACCATAGTCTGCCCTAAAACCTCTAGTCGGTCTAGCGGCAGCAGCAGACGAGCTCTCTCCGACCTCGTACCTAGGACCAAAAGCAAAACATAACCTCTTCCGAGGTGGTAAGCAAACCTAGGGCCTATCCGCTCCATGGTCAGCAGAGGGTAGCAACAAAGATGGTGATGAAGTAGGTAGCGGTATGGGTAAGAGTGGTGGTGTCCCTGGTGGAGGTGTATCTGCTCTGGTGTGGGAGAGTATGATATGTGGCAGTGGTGAATGTGAAGTAGACGGTGCCTCGGCTCTCAGCCGGATCATGGAAACTCTGTATCCTAATGGATAAGTAGGACTAGCAGGTGGTGGAGATGATACAGGTAATGGTGATAGTATCAGGGGTAGTGGTGGAGAAGGAATCTAAGGCAGTGGTGATGACCATGGGGAAAGTGGTGATGGTGGTGGAGTAGGTATAGCAAGGAGTCTGGCAACCTCTGTATCAGACCAAAATGGTGTAGGTGTGGTGGTGGTGTGGCCGCAGACTCGTCGGTCTCAAACGGCTCAGTCTCCTCAGCAGATGGGGCATGATCAATAGCTGGTAAAGCAACAACTGTAGAGTCGGCAGGAGCTAGGTGCTCCTCCTCCTCCTCATCCTCCTCAATATCAACATCATCATCCTCGTCATCATCGGATGAATCATCCTCATCATAGGCATCGTCTCCTCCGTCGGCAGGATAATCAGCATGATCCTCCTTAGGGTCCTCATCATCATCCTCCTCCGGATCCTCATCAGGATCTGACTCAGGAACATAGCCTGGCGCATCAGCAGTGGGTGAGAGAGCAGCAGGCAGGGGCTGCTCCTCAGCTGGGAGTACCTCATCCTCCGGTGGCATGAACTCCGGGTAGGCCGGCTTAGGTACATATGGTACATAGACAGGTGAAGGTAGTGCCTGCTCTGGTTCCTTTGGGCCAGACACATAGTCAGGAGATGGTGGTGCCTGAAAAATGGCCACCACGTAGGCATATGGGTCCTTTGGCATCACGGGCGGTCCATCGACTCCTGGTGATCCGATATCTGACAAATCCGTAAATGGGCTGGATACCTCCGTGTATGTAACCGTGGAATCCTCATAATCCGACATGATTGTATCTGAAAATCCAAAATAGCTTATATTAGTATTTAATATAAGACTCTTATAGTAATATACATTTATACCATAACATGTATATCAATCCTAAATGAATCTAGTCTTAACCAACTAATGCAACAAGTAGTGTATGTATATATGTCCCGTGAAAATCCCTTTGTATGAATGCAATGTTTGAAAACGGTTATAGTCTATCAAAAACATTTGACTTGGTTCTTTATAACCTTGGCTCTTGATACCAATCTGTAACACCCCCAAATTGGGTCGAAGTGGAATATGGGTTGAGGGTGTTACTTCATAGATCAATAACACAAGATATATATAAGAACGACCATTAAAAGCCATTTGAAACTGATACATTGGATTTAACAAATTGTTTGTTACAAAAGCCCGAAGCTTCACTTGTTCAAAATACAAAGATTTCTAGCCCATAATAGATATACAAAATGTAATGAGACAAAATCTTTAATGCATGACATCCAAATCAAAACCACCAATGTATCCCTTGCATCTCGTGCCTTATTGATCACCTGAAAAACATTGCTTAAAACGTCAACATATTGTTGAGTGAATTCATAGGTTTATAAAATGTATAATGTAGGACCGCAAGATTTCCCCATGATAATGGAACAGATGCAAACATCATAAAATGTAATTACGTTTTCCTAAGCTCATGACACTGAAGCTCGACATGTATGAAATGCAATATAAATTGCCAACATTGCCCGTGATGATGTTCTAACCCGCAACATTCTATTTCCGACATGGTATACGTTCGTTGTCCGGCAAACCGGCACAGTGAGCATGACTCACCTGAAAGGGGATGTCAATCCCAAATAGATCAATTTATAACATTCGCGCTCACAACAGTAATTGACAGTTCATGATAATGGCTCGGAGGGTTATCGCTACTTAGGCAAACACGTAATCGTAAATGTGAAATATCCACTTGCGTCTAATTGTAAAACATGCATATGTTTCTCACCCCAAAACTTGTAAATCATTAAAATGTAAAACGTGGGGCTATGAACTCACCTTGAGTGTCTGATAACAATTATATCACAGAAAATGCGTCACGATAATGACCGAATGCAACCTAATCAAGTATAGGTCGTATAAGTTCTAAGCACTTTGAATAACTACTACCATATATAATTATATATAGCTACATCACCATCTAATCGCGTTTGTGAAATCGTATTTATAAAGTTAAAACGTTTATAATTATTTCCTTAGTAAAAACGACGTAACTTTATCGTTTTAAGCCCGTTTCTTACGTTTCTTATGTCCACGCTTTCGTATTAAGACGAGTTATCAAAATATTACATTTCCATATTTTTAGTCCCCTGGTGAACAGTGGTTTTTACTGTTCATGACAGTTTATAAATTTAGTTATCGTAAAACCCGTAAATGTCGTATTTTATTCGTTTTAACTCCGTTTTTAGTGATTCTTTCGAGTACGTCTTCGTAATTAGAAGTTTTATCAAATTATTGATGTTTTCAAAATGTTCATGTCTGAGATGAACAGTAACTTTTATAAAAATAGTTTTATAAAAGTATTTATTATCGTAAACTTGCGTAATTCATAACTCCTTCGTTATTGATCCAAAAATTACGATTCTTATTGTTTTAGAATCCTAAAATTATGTACTATTTAAGAAAAATATCCAATTTTATATATCAGAAGTATTTTGTAACTTGTTTTTATAAAATTTCTTTTATAAATCCGTTTATTATCGTATAACTTGTAAATTACGTATCTTTTTCGTTATCAATCGGTTTTTCGAGTTTCTCACCTTTTTGGAATCCTCATGGGATGTAGTATTTTATAAAAATATAAAATAAATACCTTTATTTTTGAACTAAAACAGAAAGTTTTGAAGTTTGTGATAAAAACATGTTTTAAACTTGATTTTGTACTTTTAAGCTTAACCACCTTGTTACAAGTCCATTACAATACTTATTATCACATGTATTACATATTTAAAGTCCTCTAGTCCATATTTTGTCCAATATTGTCCAAGATAACAAGTCCTCTCATTACTTTTAATCATAAACTTATTATGTGAACTTTTGATTTACTAGTTTATATATATTCTTTTATACATAAACCATAAGTGTACAATCTTTATACTTCCATCATAACATGATAATAAAAACCCTATAACATATGTAAAAGTGTATAAAACCATGATCACAAGTAAAAGTCCATTTTACATGTTATTAAGCATCCTAAATGGTGATTTGCTACATAGAACTTATATATGCATAAAATCATAAATGTAAAGATATTAAGAGTTTTAGATGACCTTAATATAATGTGTAGTGATGAACAAAGTGATCTAAACCCTTGTTTAGAAACCAAACCCTAGCTTATAACCCTTGAAAACCGTAATTTTTCAAAGAAACCCTAACTTGAACCTTCTTGCTTCAACACTTGTAAATGCTTAACCAATCCTTGTAAACACCTTAGGTCATCTTAGAAATGATGTAGGAATGTGTGTAAGTTTTGGAAATAAATTTTGTATGGATGGTTTATGTTAAGGGTTTTGAGCCGTGGGCTTGTAGGAAGGAAATGGGAGAGTTTTTGTTGTTTTCACTTTTGAAAATGAGATGTGTATGTATTTTTTACTTGTGAAGACCTTATATGTCTATAATACTAGTCAAAGGATGCACATAGAAGTCTTAAGACAAAAGGAGGGTTTTAAGGTAATAGTGGTCAAGTTCACTATTAGGGTTAGTAAGAAATATCTCTTGGTTTCCTAAAGATAAGAACATCTCATGAATTCTAGAAGATGTGTTTTGGAATTAGATATTATCTTTGTAATCCTAGCTCCATATCCATCCATATAGACACATGTGATGATATTTTTTTGTAAATTTTGAGTATTGGGTACAATTGTGGGTATTTGTTGAAGCGTAGAAAAGTTTTGGTGGTTCCGGGAATGCCTAAACGTATTTTATCGCGATACGTAAACACTTTACGCAACCAATAAAAATAAAATGAACAAAGTTAATAATTATCTTTAAAATAATTACTTAATACTTGCTTGATGTAAACATTTAATTGTTTGATGCCCGTTTACATTGAACAATAATTTTTAGCTTATGCGATTTAACTTAACGATTACGATTTAAAAGTAAACGCTTACAATACTAAAAATAAATAGTGAATTTATTGACGTCGTACTATGACCCTAAAAGACGGGGTGTTATAAAAATTATAACAATAAAAATACATATAAAAACCAATCAATTCATATATTTTTTATTGAGTATTATGTAACACAAACAAAAATATTCAAGGTCAAAGTTGGAAGTAAAAGACTTAAAAAGTCAACAGGGGACAATAATTTTCGGACTGAGGGAGTATTATTTATGCACACTTGTTTGGGTGAGTAAAATTCTAACAGTAGAAACAACTTAATTTCGGGACGAAATTCTTTTAGCTAGGGATACTGTGACATCCGACACCAAGTTGGGTTGGTTAGCTTTGACCATTAACCCAGTGTTCGTTGCCTAGTTAAGCTTAGGTGCATACGTGATCCTGAGAACATAGAAAAATAGAAATTTTAGGAGTTAAGTGGTTTAGCCATTTTTAATTCTCCTTAATTGTGTTAGTCATGACAAAATTCTAAGTATTCACGTTTTTCCTAAAACGTTGAATAAATCTTATAAATGCATCACTAGGCACCCTCACGTTATGAACATACCTTCGAACTGGGAGTTTAATTAAATGTAGTCTAAACGGTCAATGATATGCTCAGTTCATTTTAACATGTTAGAGTCACTCACTCATGTAAACTTAAGTCATTTTACGTTCTACGTGATGAGGTGTCATTTTATGCACTTTTTCAGGGTCATTTAACCCTCGAATTGATGCAAATATCCCAATTTATTGTGCTTAATTATTTTTTTGTGATTTTAGCATTCGGGAAGCATTTGGATAAAATACACACACTTTGGGCTCAATTTGGAAAGAAACGGGACAAGATTTCAACTATACTAGAAGACACTCAAGATTTGGTTTACAGACCGTGGAGACGGCGTCACAATTTCATGTGACGACGTCAAATCTTTCAAGGGACGACGTCAGGATTTATATTGACGACATCAAACTAACCGACGCAGAAGAAGCCCAAAGAAGATTCACGGGTTGACGACGTCATAGATAACAAGCGACGATGTCATAATTTTTTATCTATATATACAAACCCTAATTATTGTGTTTTAGAGAGGAAAACTGGGAGGAATCATTTTATACTTCATAGCAGCTGTTCTTAGGTGATTTTTAGGGTTTCTAACTCTATTGTACTCATCATTACTCCATGTCTTATTGAAGTATAGTTTTTTTATCCCGTTAATCTTTCAACATGTCTATGTATTGTTTGATTAATTGTTCTTCGCTTTCAATAAACATGTTTGGCTAAATTTAATTTGTGTTTGCTTATGATTGCATGAAACCTAGTTGTTTATTTTGTTTTATTGCTTCTTGTTAATGATATGTGCATTAGGATTTAAAAAACTAGCTATAAGATATTACATTAGCATAGACGTCTAAGGAAACGCGGCTAGGTTATATGATACCCACGCAATAGTCTTCATACTACCTTGCTATTTGGGTGGATTCCGAGTTAGGTGTTTAATTATTTAAATACTTACATATTCCATTATGAGGGTGATGGGTAATAAAACAATAGACGACGACTATGGATTAGTGCATAATTAGGTAAACATATTTGTTTAACCATAAGAGTTTTCCCTCAACCTTTACTTTTCTGCAATTAGTATAGATTTAGGAGTAGTTTAATTAGTTTAAAACAAACCCCCTTCAGAACCCGAGATTTTACATGCTTTCATAAAATATAAAAATACAAAAATACTCTTCTCTAAACCTTTAGACCTTAGTAACCATACGATTCAAGCCTACCAAAACTATTCCCCTAGAGAACGATAATAACTCCCCGAGTTTTGCCTATACTACACTACAACGGTTAGGTACACTGCCTAGGAGGGTTGTACAACTTCGGTTTGCAATCACTCGCACATAAAGTTTTTGGCGCCGCTGCCGGGGAATAGTCTAGGTTTCGAATTCTATCTAGCTTAGGTCTACTCAAAAGATTCCTATCAAGTGAGATTTTTATTTTACTTTTATTAGATTTCTCGTAGTCTATCTTTTCTTCGTTCCTTTTATTTTGTAAACCCTTCCTTTCCTTTTTAAATCCTTCGCCATGACTCGTAGTACTGTTAAGAAATTGGAGGAACCCCTTGAGGAGCCCGAAAGAGAAGCATGCTTATGCTTTCACTCTATCCAACTTTTATTCTCATTTCACTCTTTCACTCATACTCTCTCACTCACAACAAAAAATAAATAAATTCAGATCTCTCCCTTCCTCCTCTCCATTTTGGCCGGCCACCACCATCAACCACCACACCACCACCACTCAAAAATACTTCCAAAGTTACAAGAACATATTTTCTAGTCATTTCGAGCACTTGCAACAACAAATCACCATCAAGAAAACACCAAAGATACTTATTCAAGAACATAAATAATCTCAGCTCATACCTTAATATCATCATATTTTAAAGTTATAAAGGTAAGAATAAAGGTGTAACACGACTTGTGTCTATCTTGCACCAAAACTCTCTAAAAATAATGTTTTGTGCACTTTTCTTGCACTCTTTGGTTATGAACATTAACCTTGAAGTAAAAATGGATTTAATAACTTATTATGACTCTAAAATGATGTTTGATATTAAGTATAAACTTGCTTTGGTCATTTTTAGGATTTGATATAAAAAGAATGCATGGAAAAGGTGGGTAAAATAGGGAAAAACTTGCTGATTGAAAATTTAAGTTTCACTAAAACGCCAATAACTTGCTCAATTTTTGGAGTTATAGCCAAATATTTTGAGATAAATGAAGGTCTTTGATTTATCTAAAACAAGTTTCTTTACCCAAAACTAAAGGATAGGATATAGGCTTTCATATATTGCATGCAAAAAAAGTGTGCAAATCTGTCACTTTTGATACACATTTGACACATTATTTTTAAAGATCTATAAAATGGTCATATTTTAATATTTTTGCATGAATCAAACTCTGAGAGTTGAGTATAATTTTTAACTTTATAAATCTAATGGTCTTTTGTAACAAAGATTTGATTTGGGTGAAAGTGAGAGTATAATATCTGAAATATGCATGCACAGAAAATTTATCCTTATTAAAATGAGAACATCTTGGTCATACTTTTATGAAAATGACCCATTCCACATATCAAACTTCATTTAATATGTTAACTTTCAAACCCCAGACGTCTTGTTAGAATAGCCATTTATTTGATCAACTTTCGAGCTAAAAGAAAACATGTTGTCTAGTGGACTCTTTTGGACAAATTTGATATACCATATTGTTTGAGTCATATCTTACTATAGAAAACTTGTTAAGATTTAAAATTGGATCTGAAACACCTTCTATATGTTTACTAAAATCTAACAAAAACCTAGGTCATGATTCAAAGTTCTAGACCCTTTCGATACACGTTTTGTAAAAGTGTCCAGATTTGAGGTCAAAACTTGTATGAGTCATTTGGCTAGGTTAAAAAAATGGAAAAAATCCACCAAAATTCATGGACACTTTAAACTCATAGTATTAAAATATGTGTAAAGGATTTAGACTAGAAAGATTTTTTACTTGATCAAACGGCTACTTGAAGTGGCCGAGTTTTTGGGACATATTTGGTATTTTATGTACTTTATGAAAAAATGACATTGGGTAACAAATCTAGATAATCGATACAACTAATAAACTTAAAATAATTTGTCCAAGCATATTGTATAGGGTATAATAAAGATTATTACTTACCTTAGGTCTCGAGTAGAAGGTTGCATGTTCGTTTGGGTTTCCTAGATTACTTGAAAATTTACCGGAACGTATACTCTCGTCTAAACTCACAAGGTGTGTTTCGTAGCCCCTTTTTACCTATGTTTTTCCTTAGGGGAAAATGATACTCAAATGATTTTCTTTAAATGTTTTTATGTTGTGATACATTGTTTTCATATTTTAGACAAGATGTGCGTTTTGATTGCTATGTTTGCCTTACTTTGTGTAATCATTTTGTACTATTCAGTTATGCACAACTGCTTAACTCCTGTTTGAAGCCTAAGGATATATTGATAGTACTATTTGGGTTGACACCCCCACCCTTAGTATTTCTGTATGTGCCTTGTCTAAGGGTGTATATTATCCAAGCAAGTTTAAGTGTGATGCAATCATAAGGTTCAGTTGTTGCGATTGTGTGATTTCATTAAGTGCTCGTATATACATATCTTACTCACTATTCTCCTACATGTATTATATGCACATCAAATGAGTTTAATACTTAAACCTACGAGCTCACCAACTTATGTTGACGTTTTTGAGTATTCATTTTTAGGTGATAACAATAAAGATGCATAAGGAGAATAGTGTTTTCTGCCTTGCTTAGTGAGACTTAAATTGGAACCCGCTTGGGTTGATGTCATTGAGCGATTTGCATTTACCCTTTTGTTTATGGATTTCTTTGGATTTTATGTTTTATGGTATGCTGTCTCGACATGTGGGACTTTCATACATTATGATTAGTTGTTATGATATCTACATCGTGATGCAAGTCCCAGCTTGTATTTGATGTCGAGGTGACACTTTATGTCGAATGTTCATTTAGTAGATTCTCAGTCTGTTGTACCAATGCTTTATGATGGTTCTTCTTTGTCACGCCTCGCGTTCCCGCCTCTGGTAGGGTGCGACAGGACCAGCAGTAACTTTCCTCATCCTATCATATCCCTCAGAAGGTTCACACATGGGTGTAGTAGTAGTGTTTTGTATAGGGATAAAATTAGGTAAACCCGTACTAACACAACCCTTAATCCTGGTATTCTTTGTAGAAGCAACCCATGTTCAAACACAAACTCACCACCAGAGGATGATACCATATGATCATGTAATGAAGGAAAGGATTCCACATCAGCCATTAATGAACCAGACGAACCATTACCTTGCTTAGTATTATTCTTCTTTTTACCACCCCCTCCCGGATCCAAGAATCCCACTCTCATCATCAACACATACGATTACAGTAATTCACAAAGAACGTCAATCTTCAAATTAATGTATGAACCCTAAAGAAGTTAGGGTTTATAAACAGTGCAAGCACAACCTTTGATCTTGGAAAAAACATTATAATAGAAGAATGATCGATCGATGTAGTATTGCACCAACCTAACTAACCCTCCCCGGTAGCAGATCCCTTTGATTATGCAAGATGAAGACAGATTAAGAATGAATATAGACGACCAGTTGTGTAAATAATCCAAACCAGCAAACCCTAAAAACGAAAAAAGCCCTAAGACAATAAAGAATCACACACCAAATAACCAAGATTAGTTACTGCCGATCCAAGATTGAATTAGTAAGAGTGATCGCTTCAGGGATTGAAGAAGTGTTGGATCGTTTTTTCCTTTAGGGTTTTTGGTCGCCAATATCGTCACCTAGGGAAAGTAGTCTTTTCTGTTAACACTCACTATGGTTGAAATGGAGCATAAAACTTTTAATGAGTTTTAAAACTTTTTTGAACTCTTCCTTGCTTGTACATACTGACAACCCATCGCAATAATTACCACACTTTCTCCTTCTATATTGTTACTGTATATCTACCAACTGCCCTACTTTTATCCGTTTACCTCCGCCAACATTGCGCAAGCACGATGGTATGTATACGTAATAACTGATCGAGGATTTGTTATAGCAAATATGCATTTTCATTGATTCTACATAAACTAAAAAATTAAAAAACCCCATGATTCTCTCCCAACGATTTTTTTGGCGACTTAAAAAAATTAACCGTAAATTTGATTGAACTTAACTCTTCACATCCTAATTCAATATATGATTCTATTACATCACTATGTTTGAATTGTTTGTAATTATTCTTAGGATTAATTACTTGCTTCTCGATCCAGTGTTGTTTTAAGGTTTGTCTATTGTCTTAGGGTCTCGAGTTTTAAGTGTATTGTTTAGGTTTTTGTTGCTGAATTGTTGCCTGATCCGTTTGTTTAATCCTTATAACGTATCTTAACTGGTTGCTTGATCTTGTTCACGATTTTTGGCTATCCTTAACTGAAATCCCTAATCGATTTTCGATCCTAGGGTTTTATTTAATTCCAAATCGCTATTTGGTTTTGGGTTTAGGTGTATGTTATAGGTTGGTGATTTTTGGTTGTGCAGTTACTTGTTGCTCGTAGACTAAGGTTTGGTTGTGGTTGTATGGAGCGTAGATTTCTAAGCCAAACAGGTAGTGGGAGAGGGATAAGCGTAAAGGAGAAGGATCTTAATGGGAATAAGAGGAATACTACTTCAGGTATTGGTTTGAGTACGGAATTAGATGATACTATGAATAAAGATACTCCGGTTGGTGTTGCCTCTACTGTAACGAAGGGGGTAACACCATCTGTGGCCGACAAGACGGTGGAGAAGGAAAAGTTAAGCCTTTTGGAAGATACTACTGTTCTAGGATCTTTTCCACCATTATCTACACCAGGTACTGCGTACGATGGTCATATTGCCCCTGTATTAAGGTCATTGAATGCTAATGTTAACCGAAACCAAAAGGGAAGAAACTGAATATATTCCGATCATATTGGTATACCCCGGGGGTAATGTGATTGATGTGGTTGTCCCTGTGGAGTCTATTCGAGCTATAAATGAACTGTTTTCTAATACAACATATGGTTTTTTCTTGGGAAAGAATGTGGCATACCCTGTTGTTGCTAACTATGTTAGGAATACTTGGGGTAAATATGGGCTTATTCATTTTATGTTCAGCTCGTCTACTGGATTATTTTCCTTTCAATTTAGTTCTATTGACGGATTATATGCTATGCTTGAGAAAATGGTCCCAAGGGTTTAATTTCCGAATAACCGCTTATCCTGAAGAAGAATATGCAAATCGGATGAGAAAGAACCTAAAGAAAGAAATCAAGTACATTCCCAGTTTGGGCTTTAAACTCCATGTGTAACCTGTAGGCCTTTAGCGAGGAAGGCTTGAGTGGCCATTGCTACTCAAACTGGTACCTCCTCAATGCTTACTCCTTATGACATCTGATATGTGAAATTTGCAATCTTGGGTAGGTCAACTATTAGAGCATGGATTGAGCTTTGAGCTGATGTGAAGTTGATAGATAACATTGTCCGTTGGCTATGCTAAACTATATACTAGGGGATGGGACATTACCATAAGTAATGACCGTGAGAGTATTCATATGCAAACCTCCTAGTGAGCGTCTTGTAAAGGTTTTTAGACATATTCTAGTAATTGACAGAAGAAAACAAGTCGGGAGAAGAAGTCAAATTCTGAAGAAGCCAAAGTCAAACTTCTCGAGGTGAGTTCCGGTGGTTCAAAATAGGTTTTAAAAACCTTAGAAAGAATATTTTACCTATTCACAAAAAGCCTCCTACTCGCTCTCGAGGCAATAAGACGAGAAATGTGTTGGGGGTGGTGAACCAACTAAAGAGGTTAAGTAATTATAATCCATTTAAAGTTCTTAATTCGATCGATAATGATATGGAGTTAGGTACCAATGAGGGGACTATTAATTTGGTAAATAACGAGGCTACTTCAAGTGGATCCTCTTTTATGAATGTGATAATAGTAGTACTAGGACTACTCCTATTATTGATAAAATCGGGAAGTTTGAGGAACACTTAACTATGGGAAAGCTACACCGTTGTGGATGAATCTTGATAATACCTTTGACTAAGTAAAGATGATCACCGTCTAGAATAAGATAGAGAAGATGAGGTTGCACATTGATACATGATTAAGGCTACGTTCGATGTCTACACAAAACGGGCTGGTTAGCCGACACAAAGATATTGCTGGCCACAATGGAAGGATTCGTATGGAAAAGATGACTAAGATGAAGACCCAACGAATTATGAAAAAAAATATACGAAGTCAGGTCTAACTCACGAGCTTCAAGCTATATACGATAATCTGAATATCCAAGTTCGAGGTCGCAAGAATAAATAAATTTTAGGTTACTTTTGTTTTTGTCATTTATGTTGTACATTATCCTTTTAGGAAGTATTTTTTCCCCATGTAACCGGGTAGGTGAGTGGACTCACCCACAACCCTTATGACCTTAAAACTTTATATTTAATATAAATGGCGTAAATATAAATTTACCATGGACACCCTATAAATACCAAAAACAAATATGCATTTTCATGCTCAAACATGACTCAACCTAGTTTGAATACATGCTCGGATCTTGACTCAAAGCTCGATAATAAATACCGAGTAATTTAAAAATATTTTACTTAAGTAAACAACATTTAAATAAACCGAAGGATGGAATATATGATTTTTTGTAGCTAGCCAAAAAATCGAGTTGGCAAATGAGAAGTCGACGTCGAGCAAACTAATTTATACGAAAAGAACCCCATGATTACGACTGCCAAGAGCTGTAGTTGTCTTCATGAATTCAAGAGTGCTTGACACGTTTTCTATGTTTTGCATGTGTCTCTAAGGCGTTAGTTTTTTCTTACCAATAACATTTTCGTTTGATAGAAAGCATCGCGCACTTCAAACCTTAACCCGTTAGCCACATACATATTACGTGCGTACGATTACTCCTTATTAGTTTAACCTCCTATTATATTCAAACTACGTACTAGGTAAGTACACATGTTCATATATAATATGACTGAAACTTATATGTTTATAAGTAATAAGTAGTGAAATATCAAGATTACATATACTAAATGAGAAGTAATTTGCACACTCTTATTTTTTATTTGCACATTTTTATTTTTTATTTGCACGCTCTAATTTGTGCAACGAGCAGGTGTACGTTTATTATATGTTGTTTCATCAAATTGTACATTTAAGTGTGCAAATAAGAAATAGAATTGTGCCAATCAATTCCCATAGAGAAAGTCTCCATTAATTAAATGAGACAAATGCTGTGTTTGTTAAAGGAAGCTGCATAAGAAAATTATATCTATGAAATCTGAATACGCGTTGTTGCATGCAATGTTATGATTCATACCGGTAGATATGTATAGCTCACGTGGACAGTTGGTAAGGATTGGCATATGGTTAGTTTGGTCGGTTAACTATATCAATCATAATTCAAAGTTGGAAAGAAAAATGCATTTTTTACCGAAACAACCATGTGAGAAACCACATATCTTGCAGAGATCTTGTGATTCTGACATTTCCAAAATAGCCTAGTTGATCGCGCACCATTGGTGATGATCAGCTCGATTTACACGTGTCACGCAGGCAATGAACATAGCTATTGACGAAATAGAAATCAAGCCCTAATTTGGCCACGTAGGTTGATCGCGCACCATACGTGGTGATCAGTTTTTTTCTTCAGTTTGTGTCAGATTTTAAAAGTTGATCGCGCACCAGTGTTATTGATTAGTAGGTTGGGAAACGTGCATTGATATTACAATTCATAGCTACGAAATGACTTAACAATGACAATAGCAGTAGTATTTTGTAGTTTATCACAACCTTGAACATTTTTTGCATGTATAAATGATAGTTGATATAGTTTTGAAGATACTGACAGTTCAAGTGAAAAACAAAAAGCAGTAGTTGATTGAAAAAGTTCTCCTAAATTGTGTTGTGGCTTTCGGTAGTGTTCTGCTAAATTGTGTTTTTTGGTGGTTTTGAGGCGGTTTTGCTCCGGCGGTTGTGTGGATTTTTTAGTTGGTTACTGCTTGTATAAGATGGATTTGTGCAATTACGAGGTATAATTTTGTTATGTATAATTATCATTTTTTTTTTCATGTTTATATGCGTAGTAATATATGCAATTTTTTTTAATTTAGGTACCTCGTGTTCTTGTGACATGTAGAAGTAAAATGGGTTTGATTAAAATAATTAGAGATCTAATTAGAGGCACTCAATGGGAAGCATTATTTAGGAACACTTGTTTTGGTCGTTTTTTAAATTTTGAGGATTAGACTGAGAATTGTATTTTAATACATTATATGTTAGGTCGGCAAATGGAGTTAGTAGGTGATGAAACTGAAATTGTTCATTTGTATTACCATATGTTTGATAAGTTAGTAGGTGATGAAACGGAAAATGGAAAAGAATTTTGTCTTGTTATTGGGTTAAAGTTTGGGGTAGAGTATTGGGCTGACTATAACGACGAGGATGAGCCTATTCCTTTTAGGCTACGGGTGTTTCCGTCATCTTTAGATGGTAAACATACAACAGGGAAAATTGTTGAAAAATTGATTAAGAGCCAGTCGTTTAATAAATTAGACGACGACGATGCTGTTAGCCTTTGTTGTATAGGTATTTTGCAGTTAGGTGTGGAGGATAGACGTGCGGTCCCTGATTGGATTTTAAGGTTAGCAAATGATAGAGATGGTTGGGACAAGTATCCTTGGGGTTCATATGTTTGGCCGACATTGTACTATCAATTAAAGGATGCAAACGTTAGACGTTGGCCATCCTTATATGCCACCGAGCCGACAAACGAAGTTGATAAGAAAACATATTTGATTTTCGGATTCACTTGGGCATTCTAGGTATGTCATAATTTAGTTTATAATATTTAATTGGACATTTAAATTATATACGTGTAACGTAAAGTAATTGAAACAATTTAATTTTTTTTGACGTGGATATTGGAGGTGTTCCGAGCAGGGCCGAATGAATATTATACACGTCACAGGCGTTATCCTAGAGTAGTCGCTTGAAGTTCCAATAAGAAGTTTTATCGACACATGCTTCGTGACTTTATTCATGTGAGTTTTATGTAATTTTATTGTTTATTAATTTGATTACGTTATTTATTTCATACTTAATGTCCTTTTTTATATTTTAAAGGGACGTGTACCTGCGGAAAGATTGATACCGGATGAGATTGAGGTTGGATCGGGTTGGTGGGTTTCTAGCAGGGCTTACTTTGACGGCCGTGTTAGTGAAGCAGAACGAATACCTCGTCATTTAAACCGTCAAAATCACTATGAAGTACCATCTGAATTTTATCGGGAATTTCAGGAACAAAGAAGTGGGTTGGATCAAATGAAGAAACAAGGCCAAAATATTTTGAAAAAATGAATAAGTTTATGGAGGATATGAGTGTCGGCACGGGAGCATATAAAGAAC
>BQNB010056792.1:1512-21056 GCA_026074375.1 Tanacetum coccineum
TAGAAACCCTAACCTGAGCAAAATACTAAACCATGACCCGTTTCTTGATTTTTATCCATCATAAACCTAAACCAACACTCAAATTTGTAATAATAAATTTACAACATTATCAATCACATTCCATCATCATTTCATCATTTTACTTCAAATGTATGCGAATTAAATCCAAGAAACCCTAATTAAACCCTAAATTGAACTTTTGACCCGTTTACTCATTTTCACCCATTTTAAACCCAAACCACCTATCAAATCTTGATTATAATCCTTAGTACAAACCTTGTGATCAATAATCCATGCTTATAACACAAATGTACTCAAATTCCAAGCTAGAAAACTCAATTCGAGCCCTAATGAACCCCAATGAACCCGCGACCCATCTATGGCTTATTTTGACCCATTTATTAATCAACCATGTGATCAAGCACCTCTATGACCTCACTACTACATCATATAGCAGCTTACAAGCATCTCTTTGTCAATTCTTGGTCTTTAAATTGGCCACATCTCTTTCTTTTTCTACATATAAGCCGCGGCACCACAATAACTATCCACATCCTTCTATCTAGTTCTAGCTTTGCATACTCACATGTTAGCTCATCCATGTCACTCCCTAGCAGCCCTTACTCAGCCCCCTAAGAATTAGACACCTTGCATTGCTAAACTTGGGCACCAAGGGGGTTTTGCACTATAAATAGCCACGAACACCCTTCATTCTTACTCATCCCCCACATCTTCTTCTATAACCTACAATAGCAGAAAATCTCTACTCAAGAAGTTCTTAAGAGGTCCCAAGAACAATAATCAAGAGAAAGATCGAAGCCTTGAAGCCCCGAAGTCGTTATTCTAGGCGTACGAAGCTAAAAGTCCCGATTTTGACCCATTTTCAAGCTATAAGCTCAAACCCAGGTTCTAAAGGTTCCACTTCTGCTCCTATACCCTTATGATGTTCATATGATCATGCATAAATTCTTGTTAAAGTTTTATAACTCAATTCATGCTCATTTTCCATTTTGATCCAAAACCGTACACCCAAAACCCTAATTTCGTGTTTTTCTTGAATCTATGAGCTAATATGATAAAATGTTGTTATAATATATCCTAACATGCTTAACTAATGTTATTATAACCACTTTATCAATTCTTGAAGGAATTTGAATTAAAAACCTACGCGTTTTCATTATAAAATCCTAATTCGACTCGTTTTGATTTCTAGCTTAACGAATCGTTAATCTGAACTTTCGTTATGTTAAATCTTCATATTTTAGCTTATATTAATAAGCTATAACCTGCAAATATCATTTAGAAACTTAAAATAAGCTTGCATGGCATTTTTTAGACTTGTTTTGCAAAAGTATTCCATGCAAGGGGTATATATCGTAACTTTCTGAAACTTATAACTAAAAGAACTGAAAATGTCATTTTATCAAAGTTATAACTATAGGGGTAAAAGTGCAAACTCCAAGGGTATATTTTGCCATTTTTCATTTTCAAGGGTCTAAAATGTAACATTTTGAAAAAGTATAAAAACGTGTTCAAAACATTACAAGACATAACTTTAATTAACGCTTTTCGTGCTTATCATTTCCAGATATTGATCAAAACGTTCATAACATTACAAGACATAACTATAATACGCTTTTTCGTGTCTTTTCAATTCCAGGATATTGATCTAATCAACGCTTAAAACCGATAATAACATATCACAATACTAGGGAGCATCAAGATTAATAGGTTTACTTCTGGTATAACGTCTGACTGAGTTGTTGGGTTTATGATTTACGAGCCCTAGCTCCCCAAACGTTTACTGAATGACTTCAGAATATGATCGACACGAACGGTGATACTATAATTCCCAAACTTTCCAATCAAACACATAACATATATAGACTCTCTGACCAAGTTCTAGAAGTATAATCTATCTACCTAAGAAAACTTGACATATCTAGCTCAGGTTCCTTGACGTGGCATTTACTATCATTTTGCTATATCAACCATCCCTTTTTAAGATTGTGAATAAGGTCTGTCCGCTTCATTTTAGGAATAATAATAACAACTACCTATCTGGTTAAGTTCATAACCCGCCTTTACTTATTTACATATTTTATAAACACCGCGAGGGGATACATGCTTGTTTACAACTCTTTTACATACTCGTTTATCTTATAACAATGTGATAACTTTTCAAAGACTTAGTGAGTTCATAGCCTCACTTTTTAATCTCTTTAATGTTTCATAAACCCGTGAGGAGGATACATGCTATAAATTATAAATACAAGTGTTTTTCTAGATTATATGTTATCCTGATATACCATTACAACTAATGTCTAAGTTACCTTATGCCAAAAGTCCCTCATTATCATGGACCATTAATCACTTACGGGTGAACGCGAATATTGTGGATAGATCTATCGGGATTGACGAATCCTGTTTGTGTTAGCCGGATAGGTAACCAAGCACACTATATTTGAATTTCATAGGTATATGGCAATTACCTACACAGAGGGCCATTATCTTTATATATATATCACATCAATTTGGGTATATATATACACTGGTCAGTTTGTGTGCTATGAGCTTAGACGAGACAATAACGCAATTATACCATAACATTATACATGCAATACCATTTTCCCATGATAAATTGTTTTCGTTACAATTATTACAAATAACGGGTGTATAACAACGTAACCCAATACCATACTATAACGCATTACTATGACACTGCTTTTATAACGATTACTTATGATGACTTGTATTCAACTATTACATTTCAAACCTATGAATTTCACTCAACCATTGTGTTGACTTTTTAGCATGTTTATCATAGGTAATTGAGCAACTTATGGCACGGAGTGGCATAGACTTGAAGATGGCTAAAACTTGTTATCATTCACATTGTATGTAGCTAGATTTTGGGACCTGCCTTTGTAAAACTCTGATTTTAAATGAATGATAACGTATCTTTTGAACAAACGTCTCTTTTGAGTCGTTTTCTATGATTATGATTGTTGTATCCATGAAGTAATACCCCAGATTAGCTTCCGCTGCTATATGTAAAAATGGGGGTGTTACAAGCTAGAACTTTGAGAAGTGTTGGTATCATTTTGGTTGTGTATCTATGGATCTATGATAGCATGGAATTGCTATGTTGGCATCTAATCTATTGCATGTATTCACTGACATATTTCATAATTGTCTACTACTTAAAATATGGCACAGCAACTGGGTTTACTGTCAAACCTACGAGCTTATTAACGCCTAAGTCGGGGTGTGACAAAATTCTTACGAAGTTTTAGAACATGCAACACATTAAACAAAGTAATAGATTATCTTGAACTAAATTCCAGCACCACACTTCCTTTTTCATGAACAAGAGCGAAATGATCATCACCCATGTAAAGTACAGATCTGTCTTCCACTGGTTCATATGTCTTAAACCAACAACGATCTTTATAAACATGAGTTGTGGCACCAGAATTAATCTACCACGCAATTGCATCAACCTGCACATAAAATCCTTCAGAAATTAGTAAAACAAAATATTTAACCAATTTGTTCCAAACATTCACTAAATTTTGACCTTGGTCTTGGGATTGGTCCTTCGACCCCTTTCTCGAACCACCAGCATTTGCGTTTTTCTTGTTACCACTACGGCAATCCCTCTTGAAGTGACCAGTTTTTCCACACTTTCAACATTCTAATTTGGTTTCTTGTTGGAACCAGAACTACCGTTGTTCTCATTGAAACCACGTTTCTTTCCTTTGTTTTGTTTGTTGTTTTTATTCTTACCCTCTTCTGTCATATTCACAGAGGGTCCAACAACTTCTTTACCTTTACCCTTGTCACTTTCCTGCGCCCTTAGAGATTCCTCTATACGCAAGTGACTACCAAGTTGGACCAAAGACAAATCATCCTTACCATGTTTCAAAGTATGTTTGAAATCCTTCCAGGAAGGAGGCAATTTGTATATAACACTTGAAACAAAAATGGATTCATTTATTTTCAAGCCATGTTGTGTGTATTGTCCAAGGATTCTACGGAGTTCATTGAATTGTTCCATGGCAGGTCTAGAATCGACCATCTTGTAATTATTAAAACTACTCACAAGGAACTTCTTACTCGAAGCATCCTCTACCATGTACTTGGATTCAAGAGAATCCCACAACTCCTTAGCCGATTTAACATTCTGATATATATCAGATAAGGGGTCAGACAAACCATTCAATATGTGTCCTCTACAGATGTAGTCATCGTTCTCCCACTTTGCACTTCGCCTTATTTCCTCCACTGTATCATCCTCCATCAATTCTGGCATCGGAGTAGTCAAAACATACACCATCTTCAAAGTTGTCAACAAGAAATGGATCTTCTTCTGCCATCTCCTAAAATCATGCCCCTCAAACTTGTCTAGTTTCCCAAAGTTTGTAGTCACCTCTTTCATCGTATTTCTAGCCATGATCACCACAGAAAATACTTTATACATTTGTTAGAAAAATTGTATAGGGTTTTGTGATAATCCTGGAAATCTTGCTTAAATCGTGTTAAGTTCACTTTCCGTATAAAGTATTTCGATTCTATATATGCTTGGGTTGCATGAAATCTCTATCGGGATAATTCAAGAAGAATGACAATTTGTGTTTAGGCACAAGATCACAAATCAAGAACTTTAGAGGAATTGTATGTGTGTATTTTGTATGTATTTTGTCTATGTATGACCAAGTGTTTTCTTGTACATATTTAGGAAAACTAAGACAGTTTCGGGTGGTTAAAGTTGGTTAAAACCGAATTTTCCAACCAACTGACATGAGGTTTACGGCGTAACCATTAATGGTTACGGCGTAACCTCAAAACTAGTTTTCTTGTTACGGCGAAACAGAAGATCATTTATCCTGAGTATGAAACTCATATTTGTTACAGCGTCAACCTACAAGTCTATGGCGTAACCAAATTCCAAATGATCTTTACCCATTACTCTTCAGGATTACGGCGTAGCCATATAGGTTACGGCGTAAACCCTGCACTTCTGTCTTGGTAGATTTCATATTAACTCAACGAGTGTGCACTCCACACTTTCCTAACTAGTATCCGAGCATAACATAAAATCTCATTGGTCTCAAGTAAATCGTCATTACCTAAATGGCCGCCGATGATATTAAAATCACCAACAAAGAATGAGAATGCAATTTCAAATATAGGTTTGTTTAAAGATTCATTTGTTCCAAATACTTGTGTTTCTAACTTTCAAATCTGGAAATCAATGTGATACATGGAAATAATAGAGAAGGAAACGACGGAGAGGTTATGGCAAGGAAGAAAGAAGAGATGGTCAAAGAGAATAATAGGCAAGAAGTCAAGGACTAAATACCGAAATTAATGATATTGAACATGGGGATTAGTTAATATATCATGTCAATATCCACTACGAATTGTAGAAAGTATATTGATTGATGTTGGTTGCTTAACTTTTCCGGTTAATTTTGTTGTTTTGAAAATGGAGGGGGATAGTAAAGTTTCATTTATTCTAGGTACGTAGACCATTTTTCAATAACGCAGACACTATAATTCAGTTTAAACAGAAAAAATAACCTTAGGAATAGGTGATAAGCGTGAAACTCTCACAAATGCTAACATGGTTTCACAGTTGATAAAATGATTAAGGAGAATATGGCATAATGTGCTAAATGTTTTCACGAAACTTATCATGATTCCAGGGGCCTCGTGTAACAATATCTTATGGTATACAGTAATATGAAGTATGAACAGATCAATTTTCCTCACACAAATGTATTATAATTTCAATCTATCATTTAGTCACGACGATAGATGTAAGATATAGGTAAGCACTAACCGCTCTAAGATAACAGCTTATGTGAATCACCGTCTCTCTTTTGCAGATACTCACTGAAACGATCGGCTGGATACAGATCAACAGCAGACATTGAGGAATCAGTATAAGGGATTGACATTTCCTCGATTTGGCTATCATTTGTACTCTCAAGTTGCTTCATCATTTTCTCACGATCCCTTTTAGTCATTGACATACTTTGTTCGCCAACAGATGATTGAGGAACTATTCTTCCTTCAAGCATGCTAACCACAGACGACATTGTGGGCCTATCGGTTGGAGATATTGTAGTGCACAGTAGAGCTAGATTTATAACAACCGTCATCTCTTGCAAGTCATATTCTGAATTTAACCTTGAGTCAACTAGCTCCATGATGTTGCCGGTGTCATTCAATTCAACGGCCTAAAATAAGTAAATATGACAACCTTGAGTTTTTGGGTAGTTTTTTTTACACGAATTATAATGTGGCTTAAGCAGACTCAAAGTGCAGTTTTCTGTAGCCATATTTAACCCTTTTATAACTTGTATGAGATGTTAAAAAAACTCTGTTTCACCCAAAACCTGCTTTGGTTGGTCTATTTTGCCACCTCTGGAAATAAAGTATATGACTAATATATGCAAATATATGGGTTAGAAAAGGGTTTTGTTAGTTACCCGATCAAGCAGAACAAAATGATTCTCCTTTCCCCTGTCAGATACATTAGCCATTCCGCTCACGATCTCTAAGAGAACAACTCCATAGCTGTAGACATCTGCTTTATCCGTTAGGTAACCACGCAATGCGTATTCAGGAGCCATATATCCACTGAAAAAAAAGACAAATCACCAGTGTGATTGATGAAATTTTGATAGTTTGACAATTTTGACCCACTTGCTTGCAAATGGTTCGATTTTTTTTAATCTTAGCATCGAACTGTTCAACAAAGAAAATACTTTAAAAAGGGAACGTGCCAAATGGGTAGAACGGGCTGAAAGAATACATATCCTAATCTTTTAATTCAAAACAACTTACAATGAAATACTATAAATTTCATATCAATCTAGCTTTTTGGGGAAACATTTTTGGTTCAATACCCCATGTTTCAGTCCGCACAAATACTCAATGTGCCCATTTCCCATCTCTAGTGTTGAATAATGGTCAAACTAGATAGTAAATCCTGAACAGGGATAGAGAACAATAAATTATAGAGAACGCTAAATGACTTACTAAGTGCCAGCAACACGCGTGTTTATATGGGTGTCGTCTTCTTCATCAAGCTTAGCCAAACCAAAATCAGAAATTTTGGCGTTTATATTTTTATCAAGCAGGATATTAGTGGCTTTGATGTCTCTGTGCACAATCTTTAATCTTGATTCTTCATGTAGGAAAGCCAAACCTCTCGCTATATCAATGCAAATCCTGTATCTTGTTGGCCAATCAAGTTCCAACCGCCATTCTTTAGGCCCTTCAATCCATGTGGTAAAAATAAATGAGTGAAGTAAAAAAGAAGAAAAAAACATGTTTTGACCGTAACCCAACATGACAGCCCCGCCCCATTTTCCACAAATACCAATAAAAACTATAGGAAAAATACCAAATAAAGCACGGGCAAGACTGTTATTTTCCATGTACTCATAAGCAAGCAACAACTGATTTCCTTCTATACAACATCCATGCAGCTTCACAAGATTTGGGTGTTGCAATGCAGAAATCACGCCTAATTCATTCAAGAACTCCTTATTTCCTTGCTTTGATTTAGATGAAAGTTGTTTTACAGCTATTAAGGTACCATCTTGCAATACTCCCTGCATTAAAAGACAATATTAATCTTTGACTTAGCACAAAGTATGTTCAAAATAATATTTTATAATTGAGAAAGTAAAAGATTACCTTGTATACAGACCCAAAACCACCTTCTCCAATCTTATTAGCATCATCGAAATTGTTTGTTGCAGTTTTGATTTGCCTCAATGTAAATGAACCAGTTAGGCCATTCAGCTCTGTTGAAACACAAATGTGATTACTTCTAATTAGGAACAATCTAAAAAATACTCTGGACATGATTAAGCTCTAAGAAAAAGGATTTAGGCGCGGGAAACTTTGACCAATTTACTAAAGAATGGGTAGATTTAGGTTGTGTTTCATCTCAATCAGGTCATATAAATAAAATTGGCGAAAAGGGGAACAGGTTCACACCCAAAGATTTTTTGTAAAGTATAGACACATTACGATACAAACTCTTAAACCCTTTCATATAAAGACATGAACACTTATTATACTAAAACTGTTTTTGTACCCTTAAGAAAAACTATAAAAAAATAAAATTTGTTAAAAATGTACACAGTGTTGTGACTCATTTCGACTTATAGTATAAAATGAGGCATGTCGACCCAAATATGTTTAGACCTATTGGCCAACACTAACCCACCACCTACTTCACCTTTCGAGGGTACGAACAAGGGATGTAATACCTAGTTCATTAGTATCTTTGCGGCGTAAACAACCCCGCCACCATAATATTCCTAGTATTAGGACGACAGCACAAACTGCTCCAACCACAATTCCAGCCACAGTCCCTACAGATACACCGTTTCCATTTCCCTGCATAGATCCATCGTTTGGTGGAACCCAAAAATCTGAATAATTAAAAGTAAAAAAAAGAAAAATGTTACGAAGGACGCTGAAACAATTAAAGCCATTCTAGAAAAGAATATATTGTTTTAAGAACACAATAAAAGGGTATTGCTATGAAAGAAACAGATAATCAGAAGTTGCTCTCAGATAACAAACAATATTAGCAGTATTCCTAAACACTTGAGAGCTTGTAGTTTTGCAATTCGTACATGTACGTTTCACTCCTTTCACACATTACAACTTTATTTGATTTTTTTTTTACAAGCGATTAGTAATTATTTTGGCAATCTTCAATCATCGTGCGAAAAGGGGTAAATTACCGAGTCAGCAAACTCATCCAAGGATTATATACGAGGTTAATAGCTTACTTGGATTGACAGAAATAGCTGAAATAAGAGGTCCATATACTCCTCTTCGTGGGATATTGATTGTTCCTTTTCCAGCCCAATAGAGTCGGATTTCCAAAGTAGTCATAACATTTACTGTATAAGTTTTCACAATCACTTTCCCAGCCCCACCTGCTTTAGCACTAATGTCAAAATCCTTTTCCACCAGTTACCAGCCACAGTAACAAACATTCATACCAACACCAAGTCCGGCTGAAATGATCATTTTTAATGCGCATAATTTAATTATAAAGACACCTATATGGTACTAATTTTATCTCAAGGTCAAACTGAAAAAGTTATCTAAAAGATAAATGGTACAATCTGATTATATTACACGGGTTAACAATCACCCAAGGTATTCTTTTATAAGGCATGCACCGTTTTTGATCGTTTTATTAAATGGCTTATACTATCACTCAATATATTGTTTTTGTAGTTTTAATAAACGCGCTAGTAATTTACACTAGTTATACAAAAATCGACAAAAGTTGCAGTAGATCAACCCCACCTGGACCGTTGAACACAGTTATCCACCCATCTTACCACCGTCTAATAATTGTTACTATACTAGATATTTCCAGTATATAAACAGCAGTTTATCCCTTTTATATAATAATTATCAGCAAAAGAACTCACTTGAATGTAGATATCGAACACACGCCTCCCAAGGCTGCTATAATTCCTTTCATCAGTAAACATGATCTCAGCAAAGTGAAGGCTTACGTTATAGCTTCCACTTTGCATACACAAACCATAATATGTCAAAGATAAAGCTGAGCGTCGTGCACTCTTGTACAATTCAGAGCTGTTCACCGGGAGTACCCCAAAATCATTTCCCACAATATAACTGTCTCTATTATTGTCATCCAAGAAGTGACCAGTATTGCTAAATCCCCATCGATTGCCAGTTATTAAGAAACGTGTAGCCCCACCTGGGTCCAAGTCATCTTCGTATGACTTATTTTCAAATGATACTCGTCCTCCTCCGCCACAGTTGATATACAAGGAGGTATAATCTGATACAATTATAAAACTATAAGTTTAATATGTGCTCATCCATATTGAATTTCCGTCATGAATATAGCGCTAAGAGAATCACAATATGTCATAAATTCAACAACATATGAGAAATAGTAAGTAATGCTAGCTTACTTATGGGACAATTCAAATTCAAGCATGAGACGGCATCTTTACTGATACAGTAGAATAGCACAAAAATAGAAAGATTATGTCACACTGGAATCGAACATGTTCACTTTGTAAATAGAAACACTGGTTTATTACAGAAACTTACGAAATGTTATCCGTTGAAAAAGAAGCAAACAAGTTTCTACAAGAAACAACAAAAACCAAAATTTAGCTATACTATAAGAAACATTTGGACATGGGATTTATACTTTGACGAAAAGGCAGAAGTTATCTTACGTTTCGCGCATCTGACATATTAAATTTCTTGAGCTTTCATATGTAAATCTGTTGTACGACAGATCACTGCAAGAAAATTCAAAACATCAGTCGTTATATTATATAACAATACAAATGAACTAAGTCAGGGCCGGCCTCGAGTTTTTAAACCCCCGGGCGAAAAATGAAAACGAGGTCTCAAAAGGCTAACTAAAAGGTTCATATTTTAAAACATACAATCACAACTAATATACATAAAAAAATTGTTATTCATTTAGCATTATTTAATGAAAATTGTAAAGGTTATATTTTCTTGTGGAATATTTTGAAAATGAGGCCCTAAAAATATAATTTTAATAAAAAGTATCGACGTTTTTATTTGTTTTTATTTAATTATTTAATCATTTATAGGCTCGTGTAAATTTGGGTCTCTGAAAAATTGGAGGCCGTGGTCGAGGATGGCCCTGCACTAATGGGTAAAGTTATGAACCACTTTAGTTATTAGAGTACTGGTAATAGTCAACTAACTTACATCTTATCTCCATCTGTGAGCATCCAATTAGGCACACTTCCAGATAGCATGTTTCCGGTAAGATAGCTAACAAATAAAAGATAGCAAAGTTGTATATCGTAGCCATTACACGTCATATGTCCTAGAGATAATGGTGATATAAGAAATATGTAAGATATCAATAATTAAAATGAGGTACTTACATATAGTCTGTTTCCTTTATATTATTGTAACTGTCAGGAATTGGTCCATTAAGCTTGTTAAAGCTCAAGTCTCTGAAACAAAAGATAGAATGATAAATCATTTCCCGTTTCAGAGGCTATAGAAATCAAGCTTCACGTAAAGATTGATAATAAGAAATTTTCATTATCTTATGAATAATTTAAGGAAAGTTAATTACACGTTACTTACAAGACTTTCAGGCCATCTGAGAGAGATTTTGGTAAATTACCAATTAGATTGCAACTCCTCAATATCCTGGCAACATTACGTTTAACTTGTATTAACAGAAGAAACCAGTAACACACAATTCAAAGAAGCAACTCGACTTACAGATTCTTGAAAGGTGTTGTGTTGATAAACGGTGGACAAAGTGTGTCTGGTCCATTTAAATCACTGATTCGTCTGCATTTCGTGATTCAGTCAACACAAGTACTTTTATCAAAATTGTAAGCAACTACTTACAAGTCTGTCAAAGTTGGCAATAGAGTAATGTTAGAAGGTATTGGTCCCTCCAATCCACTCGCCTGAATCCTTCTGTTATTCATAAACTTTGATTAACTCTAATTGCTATATATAGTATATAGTATATACATACGATAAATGGAAAATTAAAGAGTAGAAAAAGGTCTCACAAGCTATTGAGATTATTCCATTTCCCAATGAATTCAGGGATCTTCCCAGAAAGACTGTTACCACCAATCCGACTACGAAAAAGATAGAAATATAACTATTGTCATATAATTAATATCTGGCCAAATAAAGAACAATATGCTGCAAAAATTAACAGCTTTTTCAATTCTTTTGTCCCATTTTTGTCTGTATACTTTTATTCGCCCATCTACATCATTGAAGTGTCATTGTGTCTCATTTTGATTTTTTTTTTGGCTAAAGTGGTTTCAGAAATGATATGTTAAATCTAAAAATGTTGGATTCATTTATAAACTGAGACTCTATCTTTAAATCCCAAGATTAGTGGTTGATAAATGTTCAGCCAAACGGGACAAAAAGCTATCTTTTAATGATTCACGTTTAAAGAAAAAAAAAGTATAATGACCAAAACGAGATAAATTAAAAGCGTATGTTGATATCATATGCAAATAACCCTAGAACGCATAATCAAATCCAACTAAATAGGTATCGTAACTCACAATTCCTTCAGGGTGTTCAGATTTGAAAAGGATGCAGGCAACTCCCCCGTAAAGTTATTGGAGTTCAGAAATCTACAACACAAAAGCAGAACACGTACTCGTATACAAAGTCAGTAGGAAAATTTATACAATAATCATAAATCAAGAAATTAATTTTATGAAGTCTTACAATCTTTCGATTCTTTCAAAATTCCCAAGTTCCTCAGGAATTATTCCAGACATCATGTTGTCCTCTACGGATCTATATAACAATATAACCTAATTAATAAATAGCACATAAAGTAACAGAAGTTAACATTTTAAGAATAAAAATTATAAAAAAAGATAAATAAAAATTTACAAAGTTGTCAATGTGCTGATGTTTCCGAGTTCCTTCGGAATTGACCCATTTAAACGATTGACAAGAAGAGAACTGCAGAAATTCAAACTTATGGCAACTTAAACAATAAAGAGAGACCAATGTAACATATACTACTATAACTGAAAATGATATCGTGTGTTAATTTTTATACATTCATGCACGGAGAAAGACATACATGTTTAAAATTTGCTGCATGGAACCCCATTCGGGAGGGATGGTACCACTTAGAAAGTTGCGAGCTAAGTCTCTGTAGGAATAAAATAAATAAATCAATGGCTACTAACATTATAAGTTATATAATTATCAATATAACCAATAAATGGTTTTACAGATTTTGGAGGAACGGAAGATTAGCGAATTCCGGTGAAAGAGTGCCTGGTAGGCTTTGTCCTTTAAGACTTCTGCATTTCATACAAACCAGAAAATCATTCAGAATAATAAGTTACTCTTAGTACACATATTCCAGAGTATATGTATTATGGAGTCTGATTTTTTTATTCTGTCTCTGTAGCAAGTCTGAAAGATGATAAAAAAATTAGACCCGAATAACAGAAAATGGATTTTAATTAAATTATAGCACATTAATGCATTTCTAAGATATGTCTCCGTAACAAATGTTAAACACTTTCCTTCTACACCAAATTTTTATTAAATCAGCAACTCAAATGTAAGAATGCACAGTTTATTACTCTGTTGTTTTGGCCCTTTCTCAAAAAAGCTAACTTTACGATGATTATAACATAAGATCACGTGTTCTTAGGTTCTTACAGTATGCCATCCGCGAGCGCTTTATTTTACACAGTAAGCTATCCAGTTTCACAAGATAAAATAGCTAAAAGCTATTAACTTCACAGAATATAAGGTATCTCTTTTTAGAAAGATTAAGTTCGGAAAAATACATACTTGGGTCAGTAAAAATAATCATTCATCATTGTTTTGGTAGATTTATAAAAGATGAAAACAATACAATAGCCCTAAAGTTGATGCATTATAATAAGATTTTCAAGTGAGATGCTAAACAAACTAGCTACCTGTGTTAAAACATAGTAATCGGGTCATTCATAGAAAATATGGCTAGAATAAAATAAAAGTAAATAAAATATTTTATATAATAAGAGAAAACTATTTACTTTTTCAAAGACTTATGAATGAAAATGCCTAGAAATTTAACAACAAGCTTATATGTAAATCTTACACCCTTTACTGTAATACTTATGTAAAATTAATGGAATAACTCGTGTATACACGGGTATTATAACGAGAGCAATGAAATGATATAGAGGACCTAATATATAAGTCTAATTTAATGCCTATACAATTCACCATTTGACACGTCACATGCATATTTTCTCACTCCTAATCTACACTTTTGATTTTGACACATGTTGTGATCATGTTGTTAGTCATATCTTTAGGCATACATTTTAGTCATGAGTATCATTTTCCTATTATAACTAGTAATAAAAAAAAAGAAATGCTATAACCACAAATAATTTAAGAAAAGTCCATAAAATGATGTGGCATGCAATAATTAGATTAAAGTTCTTTATCTCTCATCATTTAATTGGTTAATGATGTACAAATCATCATGCCACATCATTTTGTGGACTTTTCTTTGTAAACTTTTTGTGGTTCCGGCATTTCTCATAAAAAAAACATTTATATCTGTCAAATTTCAATTCAGTGTTTAATTTTTCAAACTAAATAACTGAAGGCCTATGTTACCCAAACTTAAAAACATATAGATATCAAAGAATAAAAAGTATTTTTTTAAGAGAAAATCTTGTCTGAGATCACTACCACAAGTAAATAACTGATAAATTTGGAAGGCTCGTAGAAAAGCATCCATCAATAGCATAATTGAAGTCTACACATGTTGTTTATGCATTTCGGTTAGTGAACCATGAAGAAACTTTTAGAAGCCATCTTTTAGTTGAGTCAAAGTCAATCAAGGTGCAAATTTAGTTCTATAAAAGTCTTGTTAATAGAAATCTAATGATAACAAAATCACGCAAAACTGTGGCTTATAAAGTTATCCACTTGCAATTTTGTATATATGTTTAAGACTAAGCACATCACAAAGTAATGACATCTACGACCACTTAAACCGGTAAAAAGCTTATTAGCAACATATCTTCAATAATAATTCAACTGAGATATCAAGGGGAGAGAAAATTACATGCTATAAACATGACATATAGTGCCATTTGGTTCACAATTGCAAGAGACAGTATCATCATCGTATGTAGTATTGCTGACCCAACCGCTGCATGGATCCTCTTCAAAATTCCAATCTTTGCCCAACTTCCTTCCAATCTCCCTTAATGCCTCCACTGCCAGAAAGTTAACAGTAATTAAAACACAATACTGGAAATTTAGAACTTCTAGTTCATGTACACATGGCGAAATGATCAATGCTACTAGCAGCATATATCATGTCCCCACGTATATTCAGCTAAACATATTTTCATATCTTAAAAAAACCTTCTTCTGATGGAAGACGAGTTGTGTCTATGGATGCAAAACCAAAAGGGAGCAACGTGACACAAAGAACTATAAACCACATGTTGCTTGAATCTATAAATATTTTCGCAACCATACAATGTGTACTTATTGATACCCGGGGGAAGGAATATCACTAATATAAAAAAAAATGAATACTGCAAAGACGAAGACTTGGGTGTTCTAGCTAAGAGTCTTCCTTCTATATCATTCATGCATTTAGATCATTCAAACAAATAATACAAGTTGATTTTTGTCTCTTGGAATATTATTTAATACCAAGTGCCTCATCTTATTTAACAGTAGAATATGTAACTACTTTAAATAAAATGTGATTACATTTACTAAAGTACTATTTTCGGAGTTGTGGTAATTAGATTGTCATCAACATTTTCTGAAGCAGAAGTTAAACAAAAGGCATACTTTGAGATTCAGGTGTTATTTGCATTTTTTTTAAAAGCACTTTTCATCTATTTTGTCTACGCAATTTTGCTGAGCGCGCAGAGATACTTGTTTGTTTTTTTAGACATAAGTATTTTTTTTTTCACTTTTCACTTCTTTCAAATTTCAAATATAACATTTCACTTTTCTCAATTTCACATGAAGTCTACATCTCTTTCTCTTCCTTTCGCTTCTCACTTTTTTAAAAAATTAATGAAATTAGTACTTCAAGAGCACAAAAAACAAACAGTCTTCTTCATTTACCTTTTTTTCGCAAACATCATTTGCAAATGAAAATATAAAACCTCTGAAAAAACAAATAAAACATTAGTTGTTATATTTGATCGAGTGTTATATATGTATACATACTTACACAGTATCAACATATTCAACTTCAACAAAACAGTAGGCTTACGAAGGGACTCCGTTGTCTTCAAAATAACGGACCCACTATTGGATGGATCGGAGAAAGTGGAAAATTATAAAATATTATAGAAGACTATTACCTGTTGCATGTTACTTTTCGACTGATTGGAGAAAGTGGAAAATTATAGATAATTTTTTATACAAAATTTTGTTTTTTAGTGTGATTATTTTACAAAATAGGACAAGTGACGTGATTCAACATTGACAACCAACTACCCCCTTTGATAATATTGTTGGATTTAACCCGGGGTCGATAGAGTGAAAGGACACTATTTTGGGTTCCAAAAGTCTTAGTCAAATCTAGATCTCAGAAGACAAAAACCAAGAATTACCAGCATGCTTCGGATTAGTCTTTGTCTACCTCCATTTTCAGTTGTGGAATGTCAAACAATTGTATCGATGATGATTATGGACATGGTCACTAATGTTACCTCACAAATAATGATACAATATTTGTAAGAAGTGAAAAAAGACAAAAGGGTGTACGGGGTGTTTGTTTGAGCTTATTTAAGTGTTCATCACCTTATTAGTTTCTATAATAAAAATAAGTTTAAATAAATAAGTGTTAGGCTAAGCTTATATGTTTAAGTTTATAAGCTTATATGAGTGAATATTGATAGCGTTCAAACTTTGTAGCTTATTCAAGGAGGGGTTTGCCAATTTACAAAAATAGTATATAAGAAGATTTATATACTCGTATTTAATAATTACATATTTTTTAAAGTTCATGTATTTTTTGTCATTTTACCCTATTAATAATTGTAAGTTAAGTCAGACACTTCACGAAGGCTTATGAGCTCATGATATATAAGCTATAAGCCGCTTATATAGCATAAGTCCACTTCACAAGCTTAGCTAAACACCCCATAGCTGTAAAAGAGATACAGATTTTTTGGAAAAGTTTTCTGAAAAAACGGTTGATTTAAAACCCGTTTCAAGCCAGCTGGTTCAACCATTTTCGGTCAAAATTGAGCTAATATGAACCGGTTCTCTGAGGTTGGAAAACTTAGTTTGACCGGTTGTCTTTATGATAGCGTATGAAGATTAATGGTCCAAGCTCACCAATCACATGCAAGAATTAGGCTCATTATCAACATCAAGATGATGTAACACCCCAAAACTTGTTTTTAAGTATTTAATTTACGAAAAAGCCATTAGGTAAGTTTAACTAAGACTTTAGTAGCCTAAATGTGATAAGGGACTTAAGTTGTTGTCTGTCAAGACCAATACGGCGTATTGGTAAGGGTGAATACAACGTATTGATATAAGAAGTGAATATGGCATATCTAGAATTATGAATACAGAGTATTGAAAGTATAGCATGGATACGGCGTATCCATAGGAATGGATACGGCGTATTGGTTGAGTCAGGCCATATGTAATAATGGTTTTAGAAAAATAGTGTGTGTCATAATTAAGAATAAAATAGACTTAAGGGACTAAAGTGGTCAAGTGTTAACTGAGTTATAAAATAGAATGTGGCCAAATTAGAAGAGCAAAGACTTAAAGGAGCTAAGGTGTCATTTGGCCAAAACGCCAACCAATAAATATCTGGATGCTTCTCATATTATCCAAAATGTTCCAGAGTGTGTGTTGGTGTGGTGTCTGTGTCGACCCAAGACAAGAAAAGGGGAGGGAAACCAGAAGCTTGAGGTTTGATGATTAATTTGATGAAGATTATACTCCTATATGAAGGGTTAATTCATAGCTAATGTTCCTATCAAGTAAGTATCTCAATTTAGTGTTTAATTGTTAATTAAGAAGTTAGGGTTCATGTACCTAAATTGGGGGTTTTAGGTAATTAATATTCTAATGCAAGAATTAACATGTTTATTAATAAGGATTAAGGTTAACTGAAGATTGAATATAAGAAATTGGGTTTTACATCATATGATTAAGATATGATCATATGATGATTAAGGATGGAAATTGGGAAGTTATGGGTTGTATAAACTAATATTATAATATATCTTTAATATGTATAATTATGGTTTAGGAAGGATAGCATTGGATGGCGATGATGATGTTCTTGATGTCTTTAGCTTTGGAGCTAAGGTAAGTAATTTGACTATAACAAGGTGTTATATTGAATTATCATATTATGTATTATGTGTTGTGTATTTGATTGTATTAAGGATATAGAAGGCTTAAGGTCTAGTATCCTTGGACTAAATTTAAAAGGAGGCTAGTCGGTTAATCTAGCTAGGATGTATGTTGCATAGTTGAGATGTTAATGAAGGTATGTGGAGCTTATGTTGAAACGAATGAATGCAAGTGAATGTATGATTTAGTATTTTGGTCTAGTAAGTGAAGTATGTGATGTGAATATGCTAAATGATATATGATGCCATGTTATGTCTATTACTTACTAAGTGTTTCGCTTACGTTTTAGTTGCTTAATGTTTTGTAGGTTCTTCCAAAGAAGATAAAGCAATTGGTAAAAGGTTAAGATTCGGAAGCAAGGAATAGAAGTATTAGAATGCACTTAGGAGCTTAGTATAGATACCGAGCTCGAATCGATGTTGAACCCCCAAGTGACGTAAAATGTTTTGTGAATGTTATTGTTAAGTGTCAAGGCCTTTTGTTCTAGTCTTGTATGAACTTATATGCAAATGGGTCAAAAGTTGTATGTAAAATGGTCAAAACGGGTGTTTGGTAAACCCCGTGAAGTACATGGTTATGGGTCATGTAGACCATGATTGTTTATAAAAATGATGTTTTATGTATGTTAATGGTTTCTGGAAAGTTTCAGGTCGTTTCAGGTTAAGGAAGTCTAGTTTTGGGTCAAAAGGGGGTTTTCTGCACATGTTTCTGCAGGTTCTGGGTCTGGTGGTTCAATACGGCATATTCAAGTAATGGATATGGCGTATTGAAGGTTTATGGTGGATACGGCGTATCCATTTTCATGGATACGGCGTATCCAAGTCTGCAGTTTCTGGTCATTCTTGTTTTAGTCGTAAAAACCAAACCGCAAGGAGTTAGAAGGCGTGCCACCCGCCGTTTCGAAGATAATTGGGTCTAGTTTCATTTAGTAATACTTTAAAAAAGTGAATAGTAATTTATTTTGGTTATTTTATAAAAGAGTGACACAAGGTCAAGCGTTTAAATAAAAAGTTTAATTTCTGGTCAAAATCAAGAGTCAGGAAAGGGGTGTTTCAACTTGGTATCAGAGCTTCGGTCTAAGAGAAGTAGGTTTCCACTATAGGTTGCCTAAACTTAGACCACTTGTAGATGTGTAGGTCGTAAGTTTAATGAATGAAGAATGTGAATGCCTTAGTATAAGGTAGTTAAGTGCTTGCGGCAAATAGAATGATGATACTTAGACATATTAATGGTTATGAAATGTGTTTTGGTTATTGATTATATGATTTTGATTTTGATTAGAATGTTAAGCGCTTATTAGGAAAGTTATAATTGAAGATGTTAATGTAAGTCTATGAAAGTTACTTATATGTCTAAATGTTATAGGAATGTGAGATGACATGATAAAAGGAGAAGCAGGAGCTAAGTAAACGTGTAAAAGGCTGTTTATGTGAAAATTATTATGTAATGAAAGTAATTGTTAAATGTAGGAATATATATTTATATAATGTGATATCTATGCTATGTTGATTATATGTCTAAGTAACATATGGTATGTATATGATGACATGAGATTAAGAAATGCTTGAGCTAAGATA
>BQNB010056792.1:23939-38514 GCA_026074375.1 Tanacetum coccineum
AGTTTTGGACATTCCCTCTTAAAATGTCCTTGGGCACCACATTCATAGCAAGTAGGCTTCTGACCTGTCCTAGTGCCCCTTTGGTTATTAGCAGTGTTGGCATTAGCAGGACTCCTACAATCACGGGCCAGATGGCCAACTTGATTGCACTTGTAGAATTTTAGAGCACATGGACCGTCATGGTGATAATTGCATTTAGCGCATAGGGGTTTAGATCCCCGTATGGCTTCTTCTCACCAGTCCCTATAGTATAAGCCCTGCCAGTATTCTGCCTCTTGTTCTATTGTTGTTGTTGTTGTTGGTTATCATCTTGCTTTCTCTTATTCTCTGTCTGACGATAAGCAAAAGTACGGATTTTCTTATCCATTAGCTCGGTTACGATTTCAACTGCTTCTTGCATTGTCTTTGGTTTAGAAGCCACTACACTCCCATGAATCATGTTGGGAAGACCACCGACATACTTTTTAATTTTATTAGATTCTCCGAGAAACATCCTCCTGAACAACAAAGCCAATTCCTGAAAGCGTTGGGTATAACTTGTCAAGTCAGTACCCTTCACCTTCAGATCCCAAATCTCCATTTCCAGTTTCTTGATTTCATTTCGAGGACAGTATTTGTCAGTCATCATTTTCATAAGTGTTTTCTAAGGCATACCGTAAGCAGCATCATGACCAACTGTCTTGACATGAGTGTTCCACCATGTTAAAGCAACTGAATGGAGAGTACAAGTAGCAAACTTGACTTGATTCTCAACTGTATAATTACTAATGTGGAAAACAGACTCCATTCTTTCAAACCATTGAGATAGACCGACAACTCCTTCCGTGCCTTTGAAGTTTAATGGTTGACATTTGAGAAAGTCAGTGTAAGTACACGGGCTGTTCGTTCTGTCCTTCTAGCACCCGTTCCCGAATTATGGCTATCATCGCCATTCATATTTCTGTAAGCATCACGTGCTGCTAAAGCAACAGTAACGCCTTGGTCAATCATTGCCTGAAGCTGGGCATTAGTGACATATGTGGTGTTGGTTGTTTCTAGGGCTGTGTTTGACCTCGTGGCTCTTTTTGGTGCCATTTCCTTCAATCACAAGAAAATATAATACCTGTTAGATTTCACAAAATCATAACCATGACATGACATATACACAATAAGTAAAGAGAGATCACAACACACAGTTAAACATACAACTGAATTGAATATTAACAATGTGTAGCTAAATCGACATTCATTCATAACAAATTCAATTACAGACATGACATAATACCACCATTCTATATATAATTGGAAAACATATATGATTGGTTCAGACACAAAATGATCACAATGATTAGGTTACAAAAAAATATACAACCTAAACATTTAAGCATCTATAGAACCAACAAATGCAACAAACATTGTATGAATGTCCCCGCTTAAAAAAAACCTTTGTATGATGCAAATGTTTGTAAAACGGTTAATAGGTTCTAGGTAAAATGAAACCTATTCTCATATAACCTTGGCTCCTGATTGCCAACTGTAACACCCACTAAAAATGGGCGCGAGAGCAGAAAAATGTTTTCGGGAGCGTTACTTCATAATACCATTGCTCAAGTCATGAGAGAACGACCTCTAACTGTGTCGTTTGAAAAGAAATCTTGAATTATTTAGACTCTAATACACGTCATATAAGCCAAGCATCTAATTCACCTGAGAAAAACATGCTTAAAAAGTCTCAACATAAAGTTGGTGAGTTCATAGGTTTGTTTAAGTATAAATGTTGAACCAAAGTTTTGTAAAGTATACATGACCATTTCAATCCTTGTATGTTCGCCAAAAGGTATATGTAGTAAACTAGAAGGGGGGAGGGGTTGAATAGTTTACTGGTTAATTTGTCGTTTTAAAACTTTGCTTAGAAAATTGTTAGATTCGAGTTATATGTCAATCAATCAACAATATGAATCACAACTAAATATCTAATATAATGAATTAAGTAAGCAATAACAATAAAGAGATAGGAGAAAAAACGATCAAGACCCAACACATGAAGTATATAGTGGTTCGCCAACGAAGCACCTCTTTCGTTCTTACTTCGCCACTCCCCTTTACTCCACTCGAGATCATTAATGTCAACAAGCTCCCTTTAGCGGAGAAAACGTTTACCACGTCACATACTTTCTTCTTCCGACACTAATACAAGATGCCGAGTCCTAATCTTAGCTAGAACAATCTAAGACTTCCAAACAAAGTCTATATTACACTCACCAAGATTAAATATCCCTTGGATTGACACACAATCCAAATCACACCAATACACAAATTACACTATTGGATCTACACTCAATCCAATTTACACAACAACACAAAGTAAATGTAATGAAGATATGTGATCTTGAGGAGGAAGAGAGAGATCACTTGATAACAAATCGTATATAGAATAATACGATTGTTCTTTTCTTACACTTGATTAGAAGAAGAAGAAGAAGGGAGGAAGAAAGAATTAATCACTTGAAAACAAGATCAAGATATGTTAGTGATCAAGATATGTGTTTTAGAAGTGTTTTTGAAAGAAACGAAGAAGAGAGAATAACAGATTTGAAAAAATTCGTGGCAAGAGGTTATGTTTTTCAGATAGGGTGACCCAGTATTTATAGGAGACAAAAAGAACTGTTGTACTGGCGGTGATCCCGATGGTCCTTAATATAAAAGGGGGCCGCTATAGACTACGCTCCCTTTTTTGTCTTTTTGTGGGGAATGTGTTATCTGTTTTAGAACCTTCTGTTTTTGGAGGAAAATTTTGATTTCAAATTAATTAATTTAATAAAACATTTCTTTTATAAATAATTATTTTGTATTTATATTTTTGTAAAAAACACTTTTGTGAAAATGTAAGGTATAGGACAAAAAATATTTTCTTGATCACTAATCATGTTTAATGATTTGTTTATCCATACCTTAAGTGATTAATCTTAGAAATGGAATTTTACGATTAGTAATTTATAAACGTTTAATTTTATCGTAAACATTTTCACATTTTGTTATTATCAAAACATCGAGAGGTCGAAAAATATAAATAACATTTTTAGACATTATTTGTATTAACAATCTCTCCCTTTTTGATGATGACAAAACATAAACTCATTTAGTATAAAATTAGAAGTTTATAAATTATTAATAAGTTAAATTCTATTTCTCCCTCCTTTTGTCGAATCTAAAAAGGTTGATCGTCGAGTTGTAGTAGAGAGAAAGAAGTCGACGATTAAAGACTCCCCCTTGATGTATGCTCCCCCTTGTTCGGTGCACCAAGGGATCGATCTTGTGATAGTTTGTTTGCTACATAACAAGGTTAGAAATACAAGTGCAAACCAACATAGCATGACAAATATCTTTCAAGTTAACACATTGTATGTAAATTAACAAAAGAAGAGTTTCATTCCACCAACAAGAAACTCATACATTAGCACAACCAACTAATATATTCATGCAAAATAAAACTAGAGCTAATACAAGATAAACAAACATAATACTTCATAAGTCTTAAATGATTCATGATGCATAGAGAATGACTTTTTAAACGAGTCAATGAATATCAAGAAAAATGTCCTTTGATTTTCCATATATAAAGACATTGAAAAAGGTCTATGGTGAGTGGAAAATGGGTTTGTGAAGGTGGTGGTTAAAAGAATACCGAGATGAGCAAACTAATGTTCATTTCATCTCGAAGGTTATAAGGTAGGAGGTTAACGTTAGGAAACAACAAATTACAAGTTGATGCCCTATAGTCATTATAGTTGTAGTAAGTGATGCCCTATGATAGGAAGGTTGAGGTGGGTGGTGGAGAAGGTGAAGGTGGAACTTGAAGAGATTTTTAAGAGGTGGTGAATTGGTGATAAAGATAGAGGTGGATATCCAAAGAAGAAAGGCTTTGGAAGTGGTTGATTGATAAAGTTCTAGGAGGGGACATCCAATAATTCTCAAGCAAATGGTTCAATGTGTTGAGGAGAGGTTGGATTATTTGAGGATGGAGGTGAAAAATTTGAAGTTTTTGATTGAAAATAATAAAGAATGTATATCTGGGCTTTGAGGAGGTTTTGATTATGGATGGAGTTTTGGATGGTGCATTTGGAGGAGTTGGAGATGAAGAAGTGGTGGTTAAGAGAAAAGGTTTTTTTTTTTTTGGAGGGGGGGGGGTAGTGTGAATTTCTTTATCACTTTTAGAAGTTTCGACAAATAGTTATCTAGGAGGGATTATGGTTAGTTTGATTTTCTTAGAAGGGTTTGAAGAAGAAGCATTTGTGGAATTCATGGTAGATTTTGGTTGAGGAAGATGAAGATGCGAGGAATAAGAAGAGTTCATGATTTAAGGTGGAAGAAGTAGATTCAAGAGGTAAGGCATGGGGTTTGAAGTTTTAGATTCCAAAAAATGTTTATCAAAAAGCAGAAATCAGCTAGGCCTAGATATGATAGTGGTCAACTGCACAAAAATTCAGGAGGTCACAGTGAAGAAATCCGTGACCTTTGACGGCGGTCCCATAAATACCCGGCGGTCCCAAATATATTGGGGGGCCACCTAGTATTTAAGGGGGCCATTTTCTGGAGTGAGGGAATTTTTCCAGTTTTTCTGTAAAACCTATACGAAAACATTTTCCTATTTTCGCAGTCAATTCTATTTCGTCATGAATCATCTAAGCCATAACAATCAAACATGTAGGACTAAGCATTCGAAATTCAATTCAAGAAAGCATACAAATTGACAAGTTCATAAGCAATACCATAAACATTGAACATCAGACCAAAGTATTAGATGCATGCAAGCATAGGTTTTAGGATGAAAAATCAAATATTCATCCAAGGCAAAGTGATGTTTCCCGTACTAAGTTCTAGCAAATGGCATAAGCTCAAATATCAAAGCAATAGTAGATTATTAAAATAGTCTATATAATAATGTCTAAAGCAATTTTCCTCATGCTTACTTCTTCCTGTACCTCCACAACCTTCTAAACTTTTTTTTCCGATTGATCAAACCTTACTTTCCGCCACGATGCTCATATCGTAGTTGTACATGACAGGTTGATGAATACGTTTTGGCCGTGTAAAAAGTTCAAGATGATTCAATGTTATGGTGGGTTTTTGAAAGACTTAAGGAACTTTGATCGGGATTAGGGAATTGACATAATGAATAGAGGGAAGAGTGGTTTGCACTGAGGTTCGCCTTCAATCAATCCCATCGTCATTATCATCGTCGATTATAGAGTAGGGATGGTCGAGACGTAAATCGAAGGCGGAAGAATGAAGAATTGAATGACGACCTCTTCTCGTGCCACGATCCCTTCTTGGTTTTTGCTCTAGTTGAGCGGCAAGAGGATTTCATAGACACAATCGTAACAAGACATAGACTCGTTGTTAATAACTCAGGGATATTTCATTCCTGATGAATTTTAAACCAAGCGAGTTAAATACATACCATATGGTAGAACTAATCTAGCTCTTAGTGACCCACTCCATTCGTTTTGCCATGAAAATAGGCAAGATAGAATCTTCAAAAGATGTACGAGAACACAGTAGAGCAAATAAAAACAAAGACACGCGGAACCATGATCCCTATGTCCTCCTAGAAAAATGGCATTTTCACGAATAATCTCAACCCAAGGTTTCATATGAGTTTGAATCTCTCGGGTTAAAATTTCATTTTCACCAACGATAATGGTTTTCTTGTTTTTGGTACGAGTCTCTTGACCTTGTCGTGGAACTTGGATAAGGGACTTAATGACTCTAGGAGATGGAGGTTTGGTTTTATAAAGACCTCTACTTGGAACACTTACTGACAAATGGTCAAGAGACCACATTTTGGTGGTAGAGGCTTGACCTTTGAATGAAATTTTTAGAATTTGACCGAATTCCTCAAGAGTGAGGGAGAATGACTTATTTTGAATGACAAAGTTGACAACAAATTGACCCTTAGGATTATAGGTAAAAGTGAGTTGACAATAAAACTCAAGAACAAAACGAGGTATAATTTGTTCGTTAATGTCTAACAAACAATCAAAGCCGATTGACTCAAACTTAGCACGAATATGACTCATATTTTCGAAGTTTGGACTTACAACCCTTCCCTCATGAAAATATCATTTTTCAAGATTTGCCATTGTGTTTAGCAAAGGTTGACTAAACTCATTTGATATTAAGGGTATGTAGTTTCTTGTCTTTTGATGATCTAGACCGGTAGCTCGAGGCATTGTTACCTAGAAGATCATGAACAAGCCCATATATTAATCATTTATACTTGTTTTTATGTTTTGAGTTAGTGCCTAGTGTGTGCCTATATGCAACAAATGTGGAGTAACGATTAACTCGACCTAAATATAAAATCCTAAGAGTTAACCCAAACGCTCCTTAATTTGATTTTTCTCATCCAAACAAGTCGAAAAATACATATGAGTTATGTATCTCGAAATTTGTTCATGAGATCATTATGCATGTGTTTGAAAACGTTTTTAGGTTGTATTGACAATGCACGACAACAATTTTATTGTGTTCCTAACGTGAGTGATTTGAAAATAAAATTAGGGTTTTGGTTCAAAATCAATTTTTCGTTTAATCTTACTAATGTATGCAAATCCTATGTCTACGGGAAGCATATTAGTTGTACATTGTATCCTAGTAGTCTTAATTGTACAAAATTGAAAGAAAAATCAAAAATCCCCAATTTCAATTTTTGTGTTCATCATGAACCCTAGACTCAAATTGAAAGAAAATAGATGAAATGACTTACAATTGATGATCTTTGTGATGTTAGGATTGATTATTAGTGTTGATTTGAACTTCAATTGATGTTTTAATGGTTGGATTTGAGTTTTGGTGGGTTTTTGTGCGTATTCGTCAATGGCAGCAGATAAAGGAGTGTTTGTTTTGTGTTTTGAAATTTTTTGTTTAAGTGTTCCATATTATGGTCTGCTGATGGCGGTCCCATATCTCCTTGCAGTCCTAAATATATTAGGGGACGTCTATGTGGGGGCCGCCCTCAGTTAATGGTTTTTTATTTGAGTTTTTGACGAAAATTTAACAAAGAAGAGTGACATTTTAATTTGCATTTCGCGAAATAAAAATGCTTAAAGTACTTAGGATGAAGTATTCAAGTTGTCACGACACGGAGTGGAACACAGACTAGAATCAAAACTAGAAGAAGGAGAGAAGCGGACACATAAGGTTTATGGAATGTGTTCCATCATTCCTAAACCAAGACATAGATAGTTAAACGATTCACGTTTAAGGCGTTTAGTAAGGATGTCGGCGATGTTGTCGACGGACGGCATTTTTTCGATTGAAATATGTCCTTTCTGGACATTATCGCGAAGAAAGTGGTGACGTATTTCGATGTGTTTGGAACGAGAATGTTGCACCGGGTTTTTGCTAAGGTCAATCGCGCCTTTGTTGTCGCACATGATGGGAACGTCGTCGAGTCATACGTCGTAGTCGATGAGAGCTTGTTTCATCCATAGTGCTTGTTGACACGCCTTTCCGGCGCTTACGTATTCGGTTTCAATAGTGGATATAGCAAGAGCGGTTTGTTTCTTCGAGAACCAAAATGTCAAACAACATCCCACGAACGTACAAATACCGCTAATGCTCTTTCGGTCCACATAATCTCCCGCATGATCAGAGTCGGCATATACTACGGTTTCTATGCTGGTCCCCTTAGGATACCATAATCCTAATTGCGTAGTGCCTTTAATGTATCAGAAGATACGCTTAACCGCTTCAAGGTGAGAGGTTTTGGGAGCCTCTTAAAAGCGGGCACAAAGGCAGACACTAAACATGATATCAGGCCTACTTGCCGTTAGGTATAATAAACCAACTATCATGCCTCGATATTTGGTACTATCTACCGACTCACACTCTTTGTCTTTCGTAAGTTTAGTATCAGAGGACATGGGGGTTTTCATTGGTTTAGAATCTTCTAAGCCAAATTTCTTAAGCATTTCTTTAATATACTTAGATTGATTAAAGAATATACCATCTTCCATTTGTTTAATTTGTAATCCAAGGAAGAAGTTAAGTTCACCCATCATGCTCATCTCGAACTCGTCATGCATGATTTTGACAAATTCATCACACATGTCTTGACAAGTCGAACCGAATATAATGTCATCGACATATATTTGAACAATGATGAGATTTGAACTTTTCTTCTTAGTAAAAAGAGTGTTATCTACCATTCCCATTTTATATTCATGTTTAATAAGGAAAGCTTTTAATCTATCATACCAAGCTTTGGGTGCTTGTTTAAGACCATATAAAGCTTTCTTTAATTTATAAACATGATCCGGTTTTTCGAAATCAATGAATCTTGGAGGTTGTGCCACGTATACCTCCTCATTGATAAAACCGTTCAGGAATGCACTTTTTACATCCATTTAGAATAGTTTAAAGTCTAAGGCACAAGCATAAGCTAATAATATTCTAATGGACTCAAGTCTAGCAACCGGGGCATAAGTTTCATCATAATCGATGCCCTCTTGTTGGTTGTAGCCTTGAGCAACTAACCTAGCCTTATTTCGAGAAACAATACCGTTCTCTGTCTAACTTATATCTAATACCCACTTAGTTCCTATGATTGTCATATTCCTAGGTTGAGGAACTAACTCCCAAACGTCGTTAGCAACGAATTGATTTAATTCTTCTTGCATGGCGACTATCCAACTTTCATCTCCTAATGCTTCATTCACATTCTTAGGTTCTATAGTTGATATAAAACAGTAGAAGTTACTTTGGTTTTGGGCTTGTGACCTAAGGGTTCTTTGGTTAAGGATCTATACATTTTCTAATTAGTGGTTTCCCTAAGATTCTTTAATGTTGACTATTTCATCAATCTCTAAAGTTTCATCCATAATGTCATTTTTTAGGTTTTTCTTTTCGATTTCCCTAATAGCTTCTTCTTCATCTAAGTCATCATCCACCAAGGGTGATGTCTTAGAGGGTGGAGGAGTTTCATCGAATATCACGTTGAGTGATTCTTCGATTTTCCTAGTGTGTTTATTAAGAATGATATAGGCTTTACTATTTTGCGAGTATCCTAAAAAGACACCTTCGTATGACTTTGGGTCAAACTTGGTAAGGTAGTCTTTGGTGTTTAAAATGAAGCACTTGCTTCCAAACACTATAAAATCGTAAAAAGTAGGTTTTCTACCTCTCAAGATTTCATAGGGTGTTTTTCCTAGGATGACTCTAATTAGGATTCGGTTGAGAATGTAGGTTGAAGTATCTACGGCGTTACACCAAAACTTTTGTGGTAACGATTGCTCGTTCAACATGGTTTTACTCATTTCCCTAAGTGTACTATTTTTCCTTTCAACCACGCCATTTGATTGAGGAGTGCATGGAGCCGAGAAGTTATGAGTAATACCATTGGCATTACAAAACTCTCCAAATTACACTTCATTATCAAAACTCACCGAGTCGGTTTCATATTGACACTATTGTTACATCCTAATGGTTTTTGGATTTTTCTTACATATATTTCGAATGATCGAAAGGCATATCGTTTTATTCTTAAAGAAATCTAGTCCCAAGTGGTACCTAGCGTATAATCTACTTGACATAAGGTGTAGCGTTTTTCCTCCGAACTCCGACGCGGATGGACCCTAAAAAGATCCATGTGTGGAGAAGTTCTAAGCATCTAGTTACGTTGAGCACTATGTTCTTAGCTTTGTGCCGAACGTGACTTTGTTTTCAATTTTTGGGCAAGCATCACACAAATGTTGATCAAACTTAAGCTTTAGTAAGTTCTAACCTAATTCCTTAAAGCAAACGATTTGAATGAGACGCAATTAGCGTGACCTAATCTCCTATGCCACAATGTGGAGTTTTCATTAATTGTTGCAAGACATATTTTGTCTTTTGGCTTATTTCCTAATTTCATCACATACAAGCCTTTATTCCTAATACCTCTACCTATGACTTTACTGTCCTTAGTGATTTCACTATCATGTTTAGAAAAAGTTACTCTACACTTATTATCACATATTTGTCTTATACTTAGCAAGTTAAATCCTAAATTATCATCATGTTCTACATTATCTTATTTTGAAGATTCATTAGAAAGCGTAGCCTCTGCTTAATGATGTTATCGTCGAAGATTACTAACCAATAATGACGTGTACCATGCCATTGTAGCCTTGTAGTGGAGAAGAGCTTTCGGTTGCCCGTCATATGTTTGGAGCATCCGCTATCCTTGATCCATTCATCGGGCTCTAAGTCGACTCCAAGGCATATCTATTTTTATAAGACAATAACTCAAACATTTGGTCCCCAATATCTCATGGGTCCAAAGTTGTTAGTGCCAAACATCCCTTGCATTTGATGCAATTGGTTGGGATGTGAGAATGGAAGACACATTTCCCATGAATAAAACGTTGACATGAAAGTTGTTCCACTTACGGAAAGCCATGAGGTTGGTTTTGTCGACCAACGTGTCTTTTTGGTTGCGGTGTTTTAGGACGAGAATAATTATTATTGACGTCTTTAGAGGTGAGATTTTTTGATCTAAAATTGGTTTTTTGAAAATCCAACTCCGGGTTTAGATAATGGCTTATAGAATTGTTTAACTTCATTGTCCACTAGCAACAGGAACTTTGACTTTGTTTACAATATTGTTATGGTCTAGACCTAAGAATAAGATTTTTTGAAAATACACACTTTCTCTGACCAACATTGCTGGTAAGCGGCTTTCATATATATTTGGGGCTTGGCCTGAACATTAAGGGGGCCGCCATAATTATAGGACCTCCATCAGAAGACGTCTTTTTCTGAGCTTTTACAAATTTTATTTCCTTAGTTCCACTAGATGATGCTTCAAATGAATAAAAACCCTAAACCGCATTTTATCACCGGGGTTTTTGATTAGTGAACATGTTCATGCAACAATGTGTACTAATTTTCAAATTTGTTTTAATCTATTAGATCTTCTTTGAGCTTTTCATTTTCAATTTTAATGGTTACACTATTGCACACTCAATATCCAACTCCCCTTGTTTTTCTCGAGTGTGGACACTATTTATCTTTTAGTTCTCTAAGCTCATTTTCTAGACTATTTCTAATAGCTTTTAACCATTTGTTCTTAGTGATTATCTTTAAACTCATTTTGCACAATTTATCATATTCATTGTCTAAGGCTAAATCATCAATTGATGAGTTTTCATCACTAAAGTAAGAAGATTCGGAACATACGTCATTTGGTGCTTGAGCTACAAGACATGTCTCATCTTGGATCTTTCATCATCTTCTTCACCGTTATCGCTCCAAGAACCATAAACAAATGCTCTATGGTTCTTGTCTCTCGGTGGCTTTGGACGTTCTCCAATAAGATGATTTGAATCTCCGCATCTAAAGCACTTCCTTTCATTTTTGTTGTTTTTGTCATCTCGGCTTCTTTGAAAGGTCTTTTTGTCGTTCCAAGGTTGTCTTACGAATCTACCTCTTCTCTTAAAGAACTTCTTGAAGTCTCTTACCGCCATGGCGTACTCTTCGTCTTCACTACCGGAAGTCGAACACTCTTCATCACTAGATTCTTTCTTAGCCTTTAAAGCAATAGATTTCCTTTCAACTTTTGCTTTGACTATTTCAGAATCTTTCTTGATGATCATCTCATGGACTTTGAGGTTTCCAATGAGCTCATCAAGAGATAGTGATGTTAAGTCTTTCGACTCTTCAATCGCCGTGACCTTTGCTCTCCATTTAGGATGTAGAGCCCTAAGAAACTTCCTTACGTAGTTCTTACTAGAATAACCTTCATCAAGAGCTTTAAGACTAGTAATAATAGTATTAAATCTAGCAAAAGCACTATCTATAGATTCGTCTTCGGAAATGACGAATTGTTCATATTGTTGAACCAAAAGGTCGATCTTATTATCTTTGACTTGGCTATTACCTTGATGGGTGATTAACAAAGTTTTCCAAATTTCTTTTGCCGTATTACACATGAAAATTCGTTCATATTCTTTTCTAGGCAAAGCATTGTAAATAACCATTTTGGCTTCATTATTTTTCGCAAGCCTTCTTTTAAGATCATCAGTTTGTTTTTCAAAAGGGACAACCTCATCGAGTTTGGTTTCCGGATTTTGAATAATGGGTTGAAAATCACCATTGGTAATAACATGCCAAAGATCTAGATCTTTTGATTTAACATATGTCTCGAATCTATTTTTCCAATAAATAAAACTATCACTTTCAAAAAGTGGTGGTCTTTGCATAGATTGCCCTTCTAGATATTTGTCGGAATCCATAGATCGATCCAAGCTTTAAAATACAATATATTTTAAAAATCTTGAGTGACCTTGGCTCCTGATACCAATTGTAGGAAACTAGAAGGGGGGTTGAATAGTTTACCGGTTAATTTGACCGTTTTAAAACTTTGCTTATAAAATGCTTTGATTCGAGTTGTATGTCAATCAATCAACAATATGAATCACAACTAAACTATCTAATGTAATGAACTAAGTAAACAATAACAATATAGAGAGATAGAGAAAGAAACGATCAAACCAAGACACCAAGATTTATAGTGGTTCGGCTACGAAGCACCTCTTCGTTCCTACTCCACTCCCCGAGTACTCCACTCGAGATTTCACTATGTCAACAAGCTCCCTTTAGGCGGAGAAAACCGTTTACACGTCGCTTACTTTCTTTTCCGACACTAAGCTAGATGTCGAGTCCTAATCTTAGCTAGAACCAATCTAAGACTTCACTAAGTCTTTACACACTCACAAGATATATACTCTTGGATTGACACACAATCCAAATCACAAATACACAATTTACACAATTGGATCTACACACAATCCAATTTACACAACAACACAAAGTTAATATAATAAAGACTTGTGATCTTGAGGAGGAAGAAGGAGATCACTTAATAACAATTCGTATGTAGAAGAATACGATTGTTCTTTTCTTGCACTTGATTAGAAGAAGAAGGGAGGAAGAAAGAATTAATCACTTGAAACAAGATCAAGGTATGTTAGTGATTAAGATATGTGTTTTAGAAAGAAAGAAAGAAGAGAGAAAAATAGATCTGAGAAAATATATGGCAAGAGGTTTTGTTTTTCAGATGGGATTGCCCAGTATTTATAGGAGACAAAAAGAGCCGTTGTGCTGGCGGCTGTCCCGGCGGTCCCAAATATATTAGGGGGCCTCCAGGACTATAAGGGGGCCGCCGTAGACTACGCTCCTCTTTTTGTCTTTTTGTGGGCAAGGTGTTATCTGTTTTAGAACCTTTCATTTTGAGGGGAAAAATCTGATTTCAAATTTATTATTTTAATAATACATTTCTTTTATAAATAAATATTATGTTTTTATATTTTTATAAAAACACTTTTGTAGAAATGTAAGGTTTAAGAAAAATATTTTCTTAATCACTAATCATGTTTAATGATTTGTTTATCCATACCTTAAGTGATTAATCTTAGAAATAGAATTTTACGGTTAGTAATTTATAAACGTTTATTTTTATCGTAAACGTTTTTACATTTTGTTATTATCAAAACACCGAGAGGTCAAAAAATATAAATAACATTTTAGACATTATTTGTATTAACACAACTGTTTAATGCGGTACTTGGAGTGTCCCAATCACAAGTAAAAATGTGCAAATCAATTCCCATTTTCAAAAGATCAAGTTTTCTCTTTCTAAATTATAATAAGAAAAACATAAAACCTTAATCTACTTTCCTACACTTTTTTTCTCTCTAACAAAAAGAAGACGGAATTTTCCAATCAACCATTCATGTATCTCATTCTAACCAATAAATATCATTGATAACATCATCACCTTTCATCATCGCCGTCCGCCGTTGCAATCCGAAGTTTTCCTTTAAAAAATATATATTTAACTCCATATAAACACTTTTCAAAATTCTCAACTTTTCTTTAGAGAAAAAAACTTATTTCTTTTTCAAGTAATCTAGAAACGGATTTTTTTCTACAACTACACGCTAGTTTAGTTTTTTTCTGACATGACGTAATTTAACGGTTAAGTTCATAATCCTTAAAATTCTAGTATATGTGTTTTCAATGCTCAACATTAAGTCGATCATATTATTAATGTAACATATTAAAAGCTTAGTCGTCGTTTGCAGCAGCTTAATCCGTTAATACAAGTTTAGTGAATCTCACTAATAAGCACTTATTTTTGCATCTGTATGCTTTGAAAGTATGACTCCAACATGTAACATAAAATTTGTCTTGAAATTGCTTGCTTATTAAACTTTGTAAGGAAACACATACATTTTGTTGTATAAAACAAATTTACAAATTGGATAAACACTAAACGAAAACAAATAAATGGACAAAAGGTATAGAAGATCAAAAGACATGATTTAAGTTTATTTGAATACCAAACTTTATTTGGATACTAAGAGATCAATATTCACTCTTCATTCTTATTTGATCTAATGGATAAGATTAAAACCAACGTTTAGACTACAAGGTCACTTTTATCACTTATAAAAAATCCCCTCAATTAATCTCTCATAAAACACACACGGATATTTTAGTGCGTTTTTTCCTCCCTATTTCTCTTCCTTCCACCTTAACTGCCATAACA